>NJRQ01000567.1:91127-108996 GCA_003063805.1 Aphaenogaster ashmeadi
TAATGTCCATTTCTACCAGTGTAGATTAACTTTAATCTTGGTTTAACCTACTCTGTATCTTTTTCTAATTCTTAAAACTAGAAAAAGATAAAGAGTAAGTTAAACGGAGATTAAAGTTAATCTACATTGGTTGAAATGGACGTAAATCCGATATGTCCACTTCTACCAATATAGATTAACTTTAATCTCGGTTTAATTTACTCTTCATCTTTTTCTAGTTCTAAAAATTAAAAAAAGATAAAGAGTAAGTTAAACCGAGATTAAAGTTAATCTACATTGGTAGAAATGGACATAAGAATTAAAAAAAGATAAAGAGTAAGTTAAACCGAGATTAAAGTTAATCTACATTGGTAGAAATGGATATAATAAAAACGTGTAAACATAGTCAATCGCGACGCGACGAACGAGCGAGTGGCGAGTGTATGTACATTCACGCGGGGGCACGCGCCGTACGCAAGATCAAGTTCGAATTTCGAACCTCCTGCCTCGTCACGTGATCGCCCCCTCGTTCGTTGACACGCGACGGGCGCGCGATTGCGTCCCGAGGGCGCGATGCACGCGGCACATCGGCGCTCCCGCCGTGTCGTCGCGCACCTCCGCACTGGACTCCGTGTATTTTTTTTTTTTTACATGATAAGCGCCCGTCACCCGGCGGATCGTACGGATCGCCCTAAATGCGATACACGCTCGTGAGTGTAGAAAATTCTCCTCCCGCGTAACCATTCGGTTCTGCTGCTCGTCGCGATATGCCCCGGCGAGGTTAACGTTGACCGTTCTCTCCCCTGCGTCGTTTCAGCATGACCTCGAGCGACTTAACTCGATCGGCGATATGACCTAGGGCGACCTTGATGACAAGCTCCTATTGACTTGATCGACAATTAGCGGTAATCGCCGAAACCTGTGGTAGTTTATCAACGAGGCTGAAATAATGGATTCTTGTCATTTTGACGTGAAAGATTAGATTAAAGATGAATTATATAATTGGAAATATCAATATTCGTTTATTTATTCCGCGTCAACAATTTTATCGTGAGCGCAATATTGTGCCTGCAGGTCTATTCTGTAACTTTTAACGACGGTGTCGTTGAAAGTTACAGAATTAAGCCTCTGAGTTAACTGGAGTTTGATCAAAGCCATCCTCGTCAAGTAATGCCTGTAGTACTTTGTTAATATGGAGAGAATTATTATCTGTTTTGTTGACATATGGAAAGAAAGATTAGAGACAACAAATATGTATGTATAATCAGGAATCTCACTGCGAGCAATTCGGATTGAATTAAATTAATCGGATTTGATTGAAGTTATCCTTGATTTATAGGAAAGATATCCTAAGATATTCGATTACATTTAGAATATTCTGAATTTGTTGTGTACAACAGGATTTGCACATGTTTTTTTTTTAATTACAGTATTGTGAAAGCAATATGTATATCATATGTATATATTTCATATGTATTTCATTATTTCTCGTTCGAATAGTGTTGCGTGTGATGAACACAAACATGTAATATATTGTAAATCTAGGTGTAAACTTCCTTAGAATAATTGTCTCGTGTCTTTTTTTAGCTGAGAACTGAAAATGAAGAGGAGCGCGATAATGAATTGGCATCCTCCCAGAAGAAAACCACCGGGCAGCCGGGAAGGAAGTACTTCACCGTGCTAGTAGTTCTTGGTACATTGTTCCTAGGTTACATAGCCATAGCGAATGACTTAAAGCCCATCAGAATAGGCAGCAAGGCTATCGACACCCTAGCGTTCTCATTTAATTTACAAAAACCGTTCTACGTGGTCGTCATCGACGCTGGATCTACCGGTAGCCGCGTATTAGCATTCGGCTTTCACGAATCCATTCTCAATGGCAATTTAATACTGGATAATGAGCTGTTCAGAGAAGTAAAACCTGGATTGAGCTCGTTTGCCGACAAACCGGAGGACGCCGCAAAGTCCCTGACTACACTGCTGAACGAAGCGAAGGCGGTGATTCCGCAGTCGGAATGGCCACGCACGTTACTGACGATGAAAGCCACGGCAGGACTGAGATTGTTGCCCGAGCATAAAGCCAACGGCATACTGGAGGAGTGCAGAAAGTTGTTCCAAACGTCCGGATTCCAGGTCGCGAGAAATTCAATCTCCATAATGGAAGGCACAGACGAGGGGATTTTCTCCTGGTTCACCGTCAATTTCTTACTGGATCGTTTTAACTCACTCAGCTCTCAAACCACCGTGGCTGCATTGGATCTCGGCGGTGGCTCGACGCAAGTCACGTTTCAGCCGGACAGTGTTCAGACTAAAAAATTGGAGAAGCACGTTTACTCCATCAATGTATTCAATCATAACATGAGTCTGTACACGCACAGTTACTTAGGCATGGGTCTGATGGCCGCCAGAAAGGCGATTTTGACGCACAACATGAATCTTGAAGATATAAATCCTAAAGTTCCCATAGAAGTACATTCCGAGTGCATCAATCCGATCGTATCTACCGAGTGGTCTTACAACGGGCGCAATTATATTGTGAAAGGTCCAATAAACGGCACGTATAAAGTAGTGAAAACGCAAAACTTTGCTGGCGGAGATGAGAACAAGCCGATTGTACGTTTTGCGGAATGCTTAAAGATTATCGAGAAGTATGTCGGTACTCTCTCAGAAAAACCAATAGGCTTGAAAGATCACGAAGTATACGCGTTTTCGTACTACTTTGAACGTGCAACAGAGGTAAGAATTCAAAACGTTATGAATGTTAAATAAACATTGATATATTAATGCATATATAAATATTTAATTAATATTCATTTTTTATGGTATATATATTTAATTTAATAATATAGAAATTAAAAATTTTTTAAATTAGATATTTTTTTAATTATATAAATATTGAATGAGATATAGACTTATTTAATATTAAAAAACTATATCTCTGACATAAGTTATAAATTATAACTGCTAATAACACAAATGAGAAATACAATATTTGTATTATTGATCTTTTAGGTAGCATTGATAGATCCATTTTTGGGCGGAATGGTACAACTTAGTTCATTTTTGAAGCAAGCTATGGAGACGTGCGACTATCCAAATACAGATCAACCGTTCATGTGCTTAGATCTGACATTTATTTATGTTCTGCTAAGAGACGGATTTGGTTTGGAACCGTCGACTAAGCTATATGTAAGTAGAAATCACGTATTGTGATATTATTTTTATGCTACGAGAGTATCTTCAGAGATGACAAAGTATTCTTAATTCTTGCAGCTTTATAAGAAAATCAATGGTCACGAGTTAAGTTGGGCACTGGGAGCCGCGTTCAATGTTCTCCAAAATGGACTTTGACGTTGTTTTATTGTTATATTATTAGACGAGTTTTATTCCAGATTTATACATTGAAAAGACAAAGCCGAGGAACATGCAATTAAGAAAAAAGGAGAATGTGTAAAAATAATATTAATGAAACTTAACATTTTTTGTATAAAAGTTTTGGATTTAGCGAAACATTTGATAATTACCGACGTTCGTCGCACAATTGCCTAATCGTACAACCTACTCTCCTACGATTTAAAAAAAAGCAGTATTTGATGTATATTTTTAGGTACGAGTATATAATACCTATATTTTTTATCTGAGATATCACATTATCTTATCTTGAAACGAAATGACATATCGCCGCATTTTTATGATGGGTCTTTAAAATAAGTGTAATCGTTTTATTTCGATGTATATTTACTGATCTTTTGTGATTTATCTTATCCGGTTTTTAATCTTCTAGAAGATACAATTAATGTTGCATTTGTGATGTAAATCAACGATAAAATTGATTCGTCCCAGTCATTGTATAAAATTGATCAAAGTGCAATTCAGTAACTATAGAAAATGGTGAGATTACACGAATGTATTCTTGCGGCGACATATCTGCTAAAAAATCAAGTAAAACAACGGAACCTATCTCTGGTATCTCGATGCACAAAAATTGCAGTTATCATCGCAAACTTAGTACAAACAGATTTATCCCCGATGCTAACGTCTACCTGTTAAAGTATGCCAACGATGTACATAACATTCGATTTTTGTATGTATCGCTGCATTGCGACATTTTATGGGATTCCTTCTAAGATATCGCGTTCGCAATTGATCGTATTTATCGTAACGTGTCCAGCAGCGCGATGTAACGAATTATACACATACTGCATGTGTATAGGTAATAGTAAACTGTTGAGATAGTCCGTACGATCCAACATTCTACATGTTATTCTACATACCATAAAAGTGGGGACACATAATTTGCGTGTATGTAATATGTGTACATAGTGCCTTTGAAACGCTGTTTTTAAATAAAGCGAACGTGTCGCTACATAAACTATTCTTTTTTTTAATACATTCCACTTTTATTGTATCCGTTCGCGCATCCGTATTTTATATTATCCAACTTTAAACGTGCGAATTTCTCTTTTGTACGTTAATATTAATTCCGCAATCTACACTTTTTTTATCACAATAATCCACATTTAGCTAGACATTCGATTCTGATTACTCGAAGGTCTGGAAAGTTTGAAAATTTAATTTGTACTAGAACTCTTCTCGAATACTATGGCTGCGTTCCGATATTCACTGCGAGTACTGAAAATCTATAGTATATGTCACGTATACTATAGATTTTCAGTACTGAATATCAGCAGTGAATATCGGAACATAGCCTATATTTTAACGTATATAATTCATCCTTCGATGAATTATTTCTCTTGAATTTTAAGGGGTTATTCTGATTTGGAACGCTAAAAATTATGTGATTTTCAGGAATTTTTTTAAAAGAAATGAGAATACATATTAATATCGAACTTTTTTGGGTTTTATTTATATATAAAAGAGATATGTAAAAAATTGTTCGCGTGTCCATATACATCATATGTGAGGAGGTAGGCGATGGTACGCAAAACGTCATCAGAAATGTTTTCTTGTCGCGTTGACAAGATTCCGTTGGTTGTAGTACCATGAAACAAAAAAGTCAAAGAAATTATTAAATTGTAAGAGTTACACTATTACTGCATGGTACTAAAATATAGAGAAAAAATCGAAAATTGTTGAAACGGCAATATTCGAAAAAAAAGATGTCGGTTTTCACTCACAAATTTGACTTATTTTTTTTATATAACAAAATAAAATAATCGCAAATCAAATATCCTAGTACCAGTAATGAAAGAACATATACTGAGTGGACACGCGAAATTTCAAGTCGATCGGACGATTAGTTCCCGAGATATTATGTCAACGCGGTTGAAAAATACTGTTTTGAGAAAAATGCGTTTAAAGTTTATATTTTCAAGATAACCAACTTTACGAAAACGCAATAAAAAAAAATCTATTTTTTTGACCCGCGACAAACCAGAATAACCCCTTAGGCCCAGTTCCACAATCTCCAGTTAACCTGTCTCTTATACACATCTAGATGTGTATAAATTTTCAAGATAACCAACTTTACGAAAACGCAATAAAAAAAAATCTATTTTTTTGACCCGACAAACCAGAATAACCCCTTAGGCCCAGTTCCACAATCTCCAGTTAACTTAACCGGCCGGTTATTCCATTGGAATTGACTAATCGCATTTGTCGTAAAGCAAAATTAACAAATGCGATTGGTCAATTCCAATGGAATAACCGGCCGGTTAAGTTAACTGGAGATTGTGGAACTGGGCCTTAGGCTCGGTTCCACAACTTGCTTTAACCGAAGTTTAACTCGTTAAACCTAATCAGGATTGGTCTATAACGAGTTAAACTCTGGTTAAAATAGGTTGTGGAACTGGGCCTTAATAGTGCAAAAATTAAAATTATACGCGTCGAGATTACACGTGTTCTCCTGAATCTTCCTTGAAAATTTGAAGGATCTGGATTCCGAAATCGATCTCTCATGCTAAACGGAGATGCGACAATTCGCGTGCACCAAAGACTGCAATTGTATCTGTTCCAATTTCTGCGAGTCCTGCGAATTGCGAAAACTCAGCGGAGATCGATCTCTGCACGGGGATGCGTCATTGCGGCGACAATGCGCGTGTTATGCGAACGAATATTTACATGTCTATAAACCCCACCAACAATATAAATATCCATATTAAAACGCCCGTTGTGCGTAAGGTCCCTCGACACTGCCACGCTAGATATTATCGTCGATAATTCCGAGGCGGACAAGAGCGCGACTATCCTCGTAAAAGAGGAGGAAAGAGAGGAAGCGAAAGGTTTCTGTAACGTACGTGTGTTATCAGCGGCGAGCATCAGGAACACGTGAGACATTATTATTGAGCATTAACAAATCGTCGCTCTTGCAAACATGCCAACGCGTGAACTACGCTCTCACCTATGTCCGTTGCGTTAAGTTAAAATAAATAGAGGTGATGCTTTATTCAAGAACGAGCGCGCGCAGTTTTCTCTTGAGAGGCGGATAAAGAGAGATCGTCGTCACTTGTCGTCGAAAACTCGGTCCAGAAGCCACGAGGATCATCCGAAGCAGACGGTTCCTCTTTCGTTTTCAACAGCTCGCCGTAAAGCGTACTTTTAACAGTGGTAGTGTATCTTAAGTTCTCTTTTCGCTATCCTTGTTTCATACGCTTCTTATGTCCATTTCTACCAATGTAGATTAACTTTAGGGGCCTATTCTGTAATCTTTAACGACAGTGCCATCATCGTTACGTTATCGTTGCGCAGCTTTTTTATCATATATTATACCTGCGCCATGGCAATATAACGATAACACTGTTAAGAGTTACAGAATAAATATAGGCCCCTTAATCTCGGTTTAACTTACTCTTTATCGTTCTCTAATTATTAGAACTATAAAAAGATAAAGAGTAAGTTTTAAGCCGAGATTACATGGAAAGAACGGTTTTGCTGAAATATCTAAAAGTTTAGCCACATACAGATCTGAAAATAATTTTGTTGGATCATCAAAATAATTTATGTAAGACGCCCTAAAATAATTGCTAGAATATCGAAACTTTGTGCAGCATTATCACCATGCTTGAGTGTCCCCTACATATAGTTACTTTTAATAGTCTAACAAAATTATTTTCAGATCTGTATCTGGCCAAATTTTTAAACACTTAGGCAAAACCGTTCTTTCCGTGTAAAGTTAATTTTGTTGGTAGAAGTGAATATTAGGGCGACTTCGACAGTTCGACCAAACTCCGGTTAATTTAATTGGCGATTAATAGGCCTGTTCTGTGTATTATACCTATATATATTATACCTGCGCAATGACAATATAACGATGACGACACTGTCGTTAAAAGTTACAGAATAGGCCCCCAATTCAACCGGTGGAATCGCTTAAAGCAAAAATTTCAACTATATAATTCGTTGTTTCTGATCTAATCCTTTTTCCATACGTTAAACGATAAAATATTAATAGTTCTGTCTATGTTAACAAAATAGTGCGGATATTATTTGGCAAAATCATCGATTAAGTTAATTGAAGTTTAGTCAAAGTAATCCTTAAAGTGATTTCAATCAAACTCCAATTAACTTAATCGATGATTAATCCAATCGGCAGTATTTTGTTTAAAGTAAAATTTCGAACTATGTAATTTGTTTTGTCCTTAATCTAATTTTTTTCCATAAGTAAATATAAAATATTAATTAATAAAAACGTTAAATAATGAAACAATAACATAATTATTCTATCCACATTAATAAAATAATGTAGGTATTATTCGATAAGTTAATCATCGATAAGTCATTCGAAGTTTTGTCGAAATCGCCTTCTGCTTCTCTTCTTCCTGGTGAAAAGAATTCACATAATATCTCATAATATTTTTAAGAATTTGTCATGTTTTAAATTTATGAACATTTCAGAAAAAATATCTTGAACTTTTTTCAGATTTTATAAACTTGCTTCAAAAATTATAGAATGAGAAATCTTAAAAATCTTATTTCAGAATTTACATACATGTGTGAAGAATTCTAGAAGACTTTCTCAGCACTTCTGAAAAGTGTTCGAATTCA
Source organism: Aphaenogaster ashmeadi (assembly GCA_003063805.1). Taxonomy (NCBI): domain Eukaryota; kingdom Metazoa; phylum Arthropoda; class Insecta; order Hymenoptera; family Formicidae; genus Aphaenogaster; species Aphaenogaster ashmeadi. The sequence continues at coordinate 99,111 of NJRQ01000567.1, forward strand.
TATAAAAAAATCTGAGAAATTTTCTAAAAAGTTATAAAATTATATATAAATTCTCTCTCTGAAAAATTATATGAAGAATTCTAAGAATAATTTTCACCAGGGCTCTCTCTAATCTCTTCCGTTAAGAATCAAATATCTTGCATTTCATAAGACTCGCTTCTGTATCTTTTACGCTTTCCTGGAATTGCTCTTTTTCTTTATTTGTTCCTTTAACACATCGAAATATCAACCGGTTCTATTCATATATAGTACATAAATAAAATACGTAGAGATCGAGAAAGCGTAGCTGTAAACAAGAGGGATACTTATATTCAGCTTCTCAAACCAAGATTCTTAATTCTAATTTATTTATTTAACGCTTTGTTTTAACGAGATACGAGGAAAAAGGTTGGTAAAGTTCGCTAACTTGCTTGAATTGCTTTCTAATATTTGAATCTTTCAATTACTTTTTTTAGTTAGCTGTTTTTTAATTACCGTAATTACTTCGTTACCTTATTTGTATCCTAATTTACATCCATCTCGTCATAAATACATTTTATCGCTATCGTCGTACAAAAGAAAAGATAAATAAGCAAAGTTCGCTGGTTGAATTCTTCTAACATCCGAGTCTCTTAAATCACTTCTCTTAATTACTTAATTACCAGTTCATTCTTGAATCCGCATTCGTAGGTCCCGTTTAACGTGATGCGTGATTGTCTGATTCCGAATAGAATTCCTCAAGATATCATCCTCAAGATTCCATAAGAGTTTAAAGTTCTAACTTTGGACACCGTCCGTTATTTTCAGGCCCATTACGATGCGCTTTTCAAAAACATTCAAAAGGTTCAATTTATTATCTACGCAATTTATTAATACAAAAATGAATTTAATTCAATACAGTCCATATACATGAATATTATTATTACTATAATAAATTATAAATCTGTAAAAAAATAGTAAAATATAAATTTCTTCGTAATTAATCCGAAACGTACGGTGGATCAATCAAACATTGTCTAATGTCCATTTCCATCAATGTAGATTAACTTTAATCTCGGTTTAACTTACTCTTTATCTTTTTCTAGTTCTAAGAATTAGAAAGAGTAAGTTAAATTGAGATTAAAGTTAATCTACATTGGTGGAAATAGACATAAACGGTCTCCAAACAAATCGTAATTATTAGCAGTGGCGCCGGACGCCGCGCACGAAAATCCGCACCAAAATCCTAAGTCTAGTAATTATATTTAACAAATTTTTTCATATTTTAAATTTATAAAAATTAAAACAAAAATTAAAATCGAGAAGGGCCTAAACGGTCATATAGCTGGATCTTTAGTGCTTAATGATATTTTATGTGTGAATATATTCTAGTTCAACAAACTGCGCACCGATTATTTGTCGGTCTTGAAACGCAATTCTTTACAGTTTTCGGGATGGGATGGGAGGGGGGAATCTTTATATATGTCGTAGGCTTTTAGAAAAATCAGCCCGTTAGCTAAAATCCTAGGAACTTAGCTAAACGCCGGCTAATAGAATAATCAACCTTGAATTAATGTAATAGCCTAGTAAATTTAGCCTCTTAGGCTAAAAGCCGGCTTAGCCTAACGGCCTGACACGCTTTGGGCAGTTAGAAAAATGATCATTAGATAGCATTGCGAATGTAAACAAAACATTTAATTACAAATGAATATTTAGACAGATTGTAGTGTGTATCCCAGTGAGAAATGACACCTCGATCGACGTCGATTCGATGTCGATCGAGGTGTCATTTCTCACTGGGATATATTATCATATTGAATATATATTCAATTTATTTACGTTCACAGAACTTGTTGTCTTGCATATTAACGATTACTGTAATATACATTACTATTTATTAATGCAAGTTGAGCTCATGTGGCAACGAGAGTTGCATAAAATCTTTGCTTTGAAGCAAACACACCTGTTCGTCCGACACTGATTCTTGGCTATTTTACAATAACATTTTTTTATACCCCTGACCACCACTTGCTGACTGCTTTGCAGCAGCTTCTCTCAAGGTGAGAAATATGTCAGAAGGGACGTCATTTGTAGTAATAAAGTTGGTGCCTGATTTAGCAATATCAGTACGACAAAAACCAACCTTTCAGAAAACCATCTTTTGTACCAATTTAGTACACGTCATTCTTAAAATCAATTACTACCCCGAAAATGTTATTAAAATCTAGAGGCCCACGATCAACGGTGTTCACTTTTCCATACTGTGCGATTATTACCTGGGCAATATGTATAAAAGTCCGTTAGTTTTGCATTAAACTCTTCACAGTTTACTAGCGTGTAACTTGCCATGATTGCGACTGCTACGAAACTAATTACTTGTACTCAATATTTCTGATTCCTAGTTAAATAAATCCAGTGTGTAATAAATCCAAGACATTCAGTTATCTGAAAGCTAGATACATTTTTGTTATAAAAAGGCAGAATAGAGACAAAAGAACAATGACATGTAAGTGTGCTTGCTTTAAAGCAAAGATTTTGTGCAACTCTCGTTGCCACACGAGCTCAACTTGCATTAATAAATAGTAATATGTATATTACAGTAATCGTTAATATGCAAAACGACAAGTTCTGTGAACGTAAATAAATTAAATATATATTATACACACTACAATCTGTCTAAATATTCATTTGTAATTAATAAATGTTTGTGTTTGGACATTAAAAAATTAAATGTTTTGTTTACATTCGCAATGCTATCCAATGATCATTTTTCTACCCAATCATTTTTCTGCCCAAAGTACTTCCTACTACGTTTACGCGAGGCGTTACTTCTGGGCGTGTTCCAAAATTCACTGTCAGCGCTGAAAATCTATAGTTCACGTTACGTGAGATTTTCTCCCTTCTCATCCTTTCCTACAACTCCATCTCCATATCTCTTTGCCCGTTTGGACCAACATCTTAACGTCTCTTCCGAAAGACGGAGCCCAGTTTTACCTACCGGGAATCCTCTTCCCGGCAGGAAGCGCAGTGTCGGAAAATAATAATATTTTACCTGATCTAGTGGACTTGAACCTGGTATTACAGATTACGAGTCTGGCGCTCTACCACTAGACCACACTGCCGCCCAAGATAATTGCGTACTCTAAATTTACTAGGCTATTACACTAATTCAAGGTTGATTATTCTATTGGCCGGCGTTTAGCTAAGTTCCTAGGATTTTAGCTAACGGGCTAATTTTTCTAAAAGCCTACGACATATAGATGCTTGTTAGCATTATTATTATTAAATTGATTACCAATTTTATATTGTGATATTACTATTCGGTTCAATTTAAAATTCTGCGTTTCAAGACCGACAAATAATCGGCGCGCAGTTTGTTGAACTAGACCCACACAGCACACTTTATCCTGAGGATATCCCAGAGTGATCCGGATATCTAAGTGGACATAATGCGATCCCATGGAGATCCTACGGTTATTGAGATATATAATTGGACATATTGCGATCCCTCGGATATCTAGTGGATATCGCAATATCGTGTGCTGTGTGGGGAATATTCACACATAATGTCAATTTCTACCAATGTAGATTAACTTTAATCTTGCTTGGTTTAACCTACTCTTTATCTTTTTCTCATTCTTAGAACTAGAAAAAGATAAAGAGTAAATTAAACCAAGATTAAAGTTAATCTATATTGTAAAGATCCAGCTATGACTGTTTAGGCCCTTCTCGATTTTAATTTGTAGTATACATTACGCGGTTGTTATTGTTTAAAAAAAAAAAAACATTACATCTCTTCAAATTTTCTAAATTATAGAAATCTCTTATATGAAGAAAATTTTTCACCAGGGAAAAGAAACTCACTCGAGGAACTCTAATCTCCGAGTTTTCGGGCATGCCCGGCGCTAAGAAATATACGGAACAAGAATATGGGTCTCGGCTAAGTAATCACATCTCATTGTCAGTTATCCTCCCCGCCTCCTCGCTCTGCGCCGTTCACCTATATATACATACGTGCGTGCAAACGGCGAACTAAAACTCGATTCAGGGTCAGCGTCGAGGCTGAAACTGACTAGTCCCGTGACGCTTGGCCTGATTCTGCCGATTCTGCGGATCGTATTCGTAGATCGCGCCTCTTCTACTCAACGAGAGCGAGAAGGAGAGAAAGAGAGAGAGAGAGAGACCGGGTCGCGTTTGGCTGGGGCTGCTGTGAGTGCTGCCTGGGACTGCTGGGGGTCATTCCCAGTCATTCCACATCGGCTCTCCTGTCGCGCGGTATGTACATACATGTCGTGGTGCGCCCGCGGTGTAACGGTGCCAGATCTCAGATCCCGACGGCGAACGCGTGAATGATGATACAAGGAGCGTGAGAGAGGAACGTGCGCCGACCGCGTGAAAAAAAAGAAAGCCAGCCCCCCCCTCAAAAAAAGGTATCCGCGCCGATAAATGAGCGTGTCCCCGAGGCTGTTGCTGACGAGCACCGCTTCTTTGCTGAACGTAGCATGTAACGCGCGGGCGGTGACGTTTCCGCAATCGCGAAAGGTAAGCGCATCCCCCGCACAAACGCGTCCCCTTCGCCCCGCCGAGAACCAAGTAACAGCGACGGTTGACCTTCGTCGCTGTTACTTGGGACGGTGTTGGGTTAGGTTAGGTTAGGGCGCCGATCCTTCCTCGAGAAAGGATTATTCCTCCTAAGGTGACCAGATCGCTTGACCAGAAAAAGAGTAGTACATCAGTTAGGCGGCGGGAGGTCTGAAGTAAAATTTTACATGAAATTATAGCTGTTATTAATAAATTTTTATTAATGCCATAAATGATAATCTCACAAAAGAAAATTATCATATATTTATCATTGCTTTGTAACGAAAAACATTTAACACACTCAAATTTTCTGACAAGACAGAAAAAGTGTACAAAGAGTACATTTTCACGGAAAAAGTAAAAAAAAGTCAAAAGTATCTGTACTCCTTTTTATGATTCAAAAAGAGTGCATGTACTCTTCAAAAGAGTACGTCTGGTCACCCTAATTTCTCCAGGTTTCTCCAATTCTAATGTCGATTCGTCTCGATCGCAAATGCACGGCGCGGAAATTTCAAAGCCGTCTTTACCGATTTCGATTATCTTTTACACGTCTTCTCTCTCATCTCTAGCCCCGTCTACAATACGTGGAGTAAGCGTGGAGTAAGAAGTAAGAGTAAGAGGGAGCCAATCACAGGCGCTGGAGTAAGGGCATGAGCGAATTAAGCCTCGTCTACAATACGTGGAGTAAGCGTGGAGTAAGAAGTAAGAGTAAGAGGGAGCCAATCACAGGCGCTGGAGTAAGGGCATAAGCGAATTAAATTTATTTTATTTCCTACTCCTACTCTTACTTCTATTGTAGACCACCACGCATCTGACGTGCTCAATCTTATGTCTTTATAATTTCGCTTATTACACGATCCTTCCACAGATCTTTCATATACTGCAGCCAACCTGGCAACGATTGCTCCTGGAAAATCTGTGCAAGTGTCCCGTCTGGAAAGCTTTGGTTTCCAGTTACCTGGAGTTTGCGGTCTCTATGGATAATCCTCCGTCCCATAAGAAGTGTACAAAAGTCAAGATGGAACCTTACCTTGACACATGCTACAGCCAAAACAACGCCACCGCAATGTGCGATATACCGTTTCATACGACGGCGAATACGTTGATCTATCATCAAGCTGGAGCATTCGCAGACGCGACGCATAGTGTTAGAGCCAACATATGTACAACAGATACCAAGTACGGAAGTTATATGGACAAACAAAGATATAAGACTATAAGGAAGTGGAAGCGAGTCGAGAACGGTAAAGATTGCTACCTTTCTTTTTCAAATATTAAATTTTCAAATGGATCTATAAATATAAATATATATATATTTATAGATCCATTTGAAAATTTGTATCCTAAATTTTTCGTTATATATATATATATATATATATATATATATATATATATATATATATGTAACGTGGTTTACATAATTATCCGTCCCAAAGAACATGATCTCTGAAACATTTTTAGATAGATCGTCTAACAATACGGAAGATTTTTTCATATTGAAACTCTTGTCCTTTAATATCCTGGCACAAAACCTATTGGAAGATCACTCGTATCTGTATATGGATCACAACAAGAAAGCTCTAAACTGGAAAACACGAAAACCCCTTGTAATACAAGAGATATTCGAGGCGGAGGCAAATGTACATACTTATTCTTCGGCATTTAACGCCGTCAAACCTGAAACGAGAAGATAACAGAATACCGTGTGCTATTATACTGTCGAATATTCCAGGTAATATGCCTTCAGGAAATGCAGGAGGACCATCTGCTAGATTTTGTGGCTCCGTTCAAACAGCACGGATACGAATATCTGTATAAAAAGAGAACCAACGACAAAAGGGACGGCTTGCTTTTGTTATATCGCTCCAACGAATTCGTTTTGTTAGATTATGCGAAGGTGGAATTATATCAATCCGACGTCGAGCTCCTAAATAGAGACAACGTTGGAATAATTGCTAAATTGGCCCTCAGAGACAATTTGGAAACACAAGTCGTGATTGCCACTACTCATTTGTTATATAATCCGAGACGCAACGACGTACGATTGGCGCAGATACAGCTTTTATTAGCGGAAATAGAGCGGATTGCATTCATCGAGAACACGATGTGAGAGCGCACTTTAAAAAAATTACTAGCTTATCGTGTCTGATAAGAAGTCTTTGCGCGCAATTTCGTCGGTCCTAATCTTATTATTGTTTAAATATTTAAAATTATATTTAAAATTAATAAAATCAATAACTTTGCAGGATGGGCCCGAAGTACTTACCGATCATACTGGCGGGCGACTTCAACTTGGAACCGTTCACGGGCGTTTACAAGTTCCTAACGGAGGGTTCGTTCGAGTATTATGGCAAAGGACGGAGTTTGGAACCGTCTCAATATCGTTCCCTGTCCAACTCTCTAATACCACCGCGTTTATGCGTCACTGACAACTGTCAGCACTTTAATATCCTGACTCAAAGATTGCGAAGAGAAGGCACTGGTAAAGTCATGGTATGTTCTTGGACATATAACTATTGCACATATACAAGGATACATATAGTCTTAATTTTTTTTGCCAATTCCGAAATCTATTTTAGTGTAACATATGAATGCCACCAGTATTCACGCTTATATCTAAAGCTTTTAATTTTAAGTTCTATACTCTGTTCTTTTTCTTAACTTTTTTCCGTTCCTAATAATAGGAACGGAATTTGAGGAATTGTTTTTCTAATCATTTGTTTCTAATCAGCTGGAAAACAGCGAATCACATCTTCAGAGGCGAGATGAGAATGTGCCCACGCCTTGTAATATAAACGTGCTACAACAAAGCGCCAACAGCGATACCGGCCGTGCGCAAGTCATCGAGATTGTGCAGGGTCATTCCGCGAGATTCTCGTCCGGCACCCTAACGCATCCCTTTAACATGCGCAGCATTTATACGCACATAGGCGCTCAAGGTGAGAAAGAGGCAACGACGCATCAGGGCGAGTGGATTACAGTGGATTATATATTCTATAGTAACATCCAACCTTTAAAGAAATACACTCTACCTACAGTAAGCCAATGCGCCACATTACCCAGAATACCAAATTTTATAATAGGTAGTGATCATTTATGCCTAGGTGCCACCTTTCAGTTACCGAAAAAGAAATCTTTACTTTAAAATACAGCTTCTCGTATATATCGTCTTCTCAATATATTAAAATTAAATTTTTAACAGAGATATATATATATATAAATAATTTTATATATATATCATTTATTTATGTTGGTAAGACCGAAAGATGCCACTTGTACTTTTAATTTTCTAAAGTAAACAAAATTGCAAGGTGTATCTTGATTTGTGAAAATTTTGCAAATTTATTTTTTATAATGTATATCTCTTATATAACATTTAGAAAGTTATAGATAAGTGTAATTTTCTTTACAGTTGTCTAATTTTTTCGCCGATGATAGGCAATAAATAGCTATTTAAAATTTTGCTTTCTTGACTCTTTTGACGATAACTAAAGAATAAGTATTTTATGTTTCAATCCTCAAGATCTGTTTAAAAGATTTTTAAAAAAGTATCGAAATATTGGTGTTAAAAATATTGACTTAAAAATTTGTATCTGCCATATTTTATATTAGAGAAACTGTATATCACACATATATAGAACTGTGATATAGCAACTATCGTATAAAAACTATTGACGTATAAAGATAGGTAAAATGAACAACTGCGATTCTATGAAACTATAATAATAAAATGTAAAATATACTGTACAAATTTTATATACGATAATAAATAGAAATGTTCTCTGTAAGAAAATTATATATTAAAGTATTATTGATCTCACTGGTTTACCTATCGATCTATTCTTTCATAAAATTCTGACTGGACTTATCTGCACGGCGCCTTTGTGCAGACTTGGCTCTTTGTACGCCACCACACAGGTCTTGCCAACGAGATTATTCTCCTTGCGGACGGAACAATTTGCATGGCAAAACTTTGCAAATTCCTTGAATCTCACTTGCAGCTCTGCATCGCCGCCATTGGGACCAATCAAGAATTCACATTTTAGCAGATTCGCTCTTCCCTTTATACAACATTCCAAATATCTATAATCCGTCGTATATAACTCACTGATGTTTTGAATTTTTATATTAAGAGCTTGTCTCAGGATACCGGTCACAAACACATCGTCTATCCAAAAGTATTCACGGGAAGATTCAGCGTAATCGATCAGTCGACTTGCCACCCACGGATGTGTGATGTACAGCCAACCAGAGACAAAATCGGGGTAAATATTACTCGAATATTCTGCCTTGCTCACGTACCATTTGTTGGCTGGCTCTCGAACAGGGATCATATTCTTCAAGATGTAACCAGTCAAAGAATTCTCTTCTACCATACCCCAGCGTAACTTCTCCAATATGCCATATATATTTACGACAACATCGTCGTCCATTTTCACAATATATTTAACGTCTTTGCAATTATTTACTGCCCACTGAAGACCCATCAAGTGCTTGTGAGTCAAGTTTCTATAAGTGTCCAGAAAGTCTCCCTGAAGTATGTCATTGAATCGTCGCGACTCGTCCAATAATGCATTCTGCGGCACATGTGTCTTTCTTTCAGCATCATCATTTAATCTACCGAGTAAGAATACTCTTTTGATCCCTAAAGCTTGCAACTCTTCATCTATATAAGCTCGTCGTAGAGCGCTTCTCGTTGAAGGCTCACCTGCATAAGATGTGACGATCCATATCAGAAAAGTAGCACTGCATGGTGGTTCGATTATAATTCTAGAAACTCCTGGTGATCTGCTAGTCACCTCATATGCCGTTTGAAGCTGCATTAGATTTACTTTTGGAGTCTGTGGCCGTAAATGTCTCTCCACAAATGTAACGAATAACAGAACACATCCTATGCAAGCAAGCAGTAATAAAAACCCATACTTTGAAAGCATATCTGCTAAATCTGCTTTGTATTTACAATTAAAGTTTGATTAATAATAAAAAAGATGACAGCAAGCATTTAATTAACCAATCATTTCTTGAATCGCAGCATCCTTTTGTTCGACATTCCATCTTCCAAATTATTTATTCTTGAAATTGTCATAATGGCAGCGAACGGTTCGTTCTTCATTGTCGTTTCTACGAAAAGAAATGTTTGTTAATATAATTTGAATCGATTAAATTACATTGATCTGATCAACATACCAACATAAAATAATGTCCTCTTGCTTTAAATGAAAAGTATTTTCTCTCTTGAGCCCACTGAGATATAAGGTTTGTTCGCGTCGCCATGCCTAAAGATCCTTTAATGAAAGATGCGCAAGCTTTCTGCTACGGTGTGACGTATGGTCCACAAAGATGGCGG
>NJRQ01000568.1:79122-90935 GCA_003063805.1 Aphaenogaster ashmeadi
TTATTCTATGTATAAAAGTATTAGAGTAAGGCAAGTCAATATTTTGCTGGGTATTACATATTTTATGTCATAAAATTACTTATGACATTAGAACAATTAGAACAAGCTGTTATAATTTGTTCTTTCAAGTTATTATCTGAAATAAATTCTTGCAAATACATGTTATGTATCCTCCATTAAAAAAGTCAAGGAGATTAAAAATCAAGCGAGGGAGGCGGTCAAGGTTTAAGACTATGGATTTAGTCAAATTATTTTTCTTCATAGATTTGTATCAAATATCTTATCGCAATTTCAACATTATGTGCCGTTGCACCATCTTATTGAAAGTATTTTAAATTTAATTTTGTATATAGAGGAATGTCATCAAAAAAACTCTTTATTCTAATGTAATTAGTGACCAACTTAACAATGTTATAAAAAACATAAAAAATATATTTTAAAATGTTTAAAATATTACAATAGTACATTTGAGCATTTAATGTAGGTAATAAAGTAATTTTGTGATATAAAATGTGTAGATAATATTTGGCAAAGTATTGATTTTTCGATTTCCTTATCCTAATCAACAGACACGGTAGTGTCTCGCGCTTAGGGTTGATTCAATCCAAGTAAATAAGAGTATTTACTCGATACTTTTCATTCGATACGAGTAAAATTAGTATCGATACCTTTTGTTTCGATTCAAGTAAGTATCGAAAGAAAATGGTGGTATCGAATATGAGTACTTGTAAGGCTAGGGGCCGGTATCACCATCTCCGATTAACTTGATCCTCCGATTAAACTCACTCTTCGTCTCTTTCTAATTGTTCAGTTAGAAAGAGACGAAGAGTGAGTTTAATCGGATGATCACGTTAATCGGAGATGGTGATACCGGCCCTATGTTCCAAAATTCACTGCCAGCGTTGAAAATATATAATATACGTAACGCGAACTATAGATTTTCAGCGCTGGCAGTGAATTTTGGAACATGCCCTAAATTATACCCGCTCGACTTGGGATTTTAAAATTTTAAGCTGGTAACACTGATACCACGTGTATACTGTTGTCGTCTGCTGGTTAATACAACTACACTGTTGGAAAATTTGTGTACTTTTGTGAAAAAATCTGCTGGTTAAAGTTTTTGTGTTAAGTAATCAACACATTCATGTGTAAATTTAGTACATGTCTGCTATGTTATATATAACTGAACTTAACAAATATAAAGTGTAAAATTATTAAAATGATTAAAAAATCGACTTAGCAGTAAGCATTTACAAAAATTGATATTCTTGAGTGGCCTTTCTGAAAAATTTTTCAATTAAATTATATCATATACATAATTTAACTGAAAAATTCTTTATTATATGTTTGTTTAATAAACTTCATTTAATTAAATTTATATAAATGTTTTATTTAATTCCCTTAGTGATCCAGCATAAAATTAAAAAAGTACTCATTTGATACGATACAAGTAAATATCGATACTTTGCATTCAATACTCTACAGGTATCGATATCCCGATTTGAGTACTGTAATGAGTACTGATATCGATACTTCACTGATATCGAATCAACCCTACTCGCGCTAAGTTTTAATTTCTACGAGCAGAAAATTGCATCTAATAAAAAAATTTTATACACAGAATAATGAGAAGAATCAATTTATACTAAAAAAAGTATGATTCTATTTTTTAAAAGTGCAGTTGCATCTTGCGAGTGCTCATTGTTTTAATCTTCTTGATATAACACACTCGTCTGCTCTGATTCCATGTTAATGCGTACTGATCGGAAATTGCTTTGAATTAAGGAAACAAAACCTGTTAATGTTTATAGAAGGAGAATGTCATTTTCGAACGCATGCATCTTTATTTTCCTTCTCGAAATAGGCATTATTTTTCAGTCTGCCCTCGTAACATAGCTCATCCTATATGTTAAATATTTCCTTGGATGTGTTTTCCGAAATGTGCTGACAAGTACTAAAGAAGTACTAAAAATCTATAACATATGCGACGTAAAATATAAATTTTCGGTATTGTCAGTACATTGCATTCCTTATTTCATAAAGCTCAAAGGTTTCATAATGGCTACGTTCAGCAGAAAAAGCAGCTTTTCAACTGTTGTAAAATTTTTTAACATGATTGGTTTATACACTTAGATCCAGGAGGAATCAAGGGTAAGAATCAATTATATTAAAGAATCTTACAACAGTTGCAAAGTTGATTTTTCTGCTGAACGCAGCCATTGACTGTCGTGTGAATATGTTATTGTCCTAACCTTTTCTCTAGTCCTTGAACTTCCATCTCTCGGCGCGCGTGAGAAGGTGGTGTTGATGAGGGTGTCAGTGTGGCGATAGGAGTCATTGTCGGCGTCGAGGCAGGCGTGCCGGTGCGCAACGCAGAATCTTTTCGTCTAGACGCGGGAGAGGCCGGTGCTGAGCCGACCGCTCCTGCGTTTCTTAACCAGGAGTTCTTGCTGTTACTGTTCTCCGTTTCCGTAGGCGAAAGTAATAGTCCGGGGGAGAGTAACACGACTGGCACTCGGGCAAACTGCTCCGTTGGTATCCGCATCTGGAAACATCGAACATCGTTATTAAGAACGTTACATTAACAATTTTGTTGAACAATTAAAACATCAAGGAAAAGTAACTCGATTTAATAGCTAAGATTTAATTAAGTCAAATTTAACTCAACCAATTTAATTTAATATACATATAATGCAAAACAAAAATTTACAATGACATCGCTTTTTATAAGTCTACATTACAAATTTAATATGCAATGATTTGCCTGATATTAATTTGGTAGTTAAATTTAATTAAATTTAATTGTTAATTACTAATTAAAATGCAATTTATATAGAAAACTATAAATATCTCGATGCATTTTCGTTTTTCATTAATTCATCGACATTTCTTATAACTGTAGCCAGGATTGAGTAGTAACTAGTTAAAAAGTTAAAAGTTAAATAATAAAATAAAAAAGTTAATAACTTTTAACTTAACTTAGTTAATTTTTAACTTCAAATAGTTATTTTTAAAAGATATTAACTTTAACTTATCAACTTTTTTATTGAGTTAAAAATTTATCTAACAATAAGTATATGAAATAAAAAAATTATAAAAGAAAAAATACATTCCCACATAAAAACAATATTTCTTTGTAATTTCATATAAATTTAATTTACAAATAGAATATTAAATTTATTTGATAATCCATATTATAATTGTTTTGATGATCTACCTTTAAAAAATTACGACATTCTAATTTAATATAAATAATGTTTTTCAAAATTAACGTTTAATTTAACTTAAGTTAATTTAATTTTAACGTAACTTTTAACTAAGTTAGTTTTTTGTTTATGTAACTTTTAACGTAACTAAATTAATTTTATAAGCTATTAATTTCAACTTAATTTAGTTAAAAAAAATATAACTTACCTAACCCTGACTGTAGCTATAACTCAAATTACAAAGTGCACTAATTGCTCGAATGGTTGTAATTCATATTTATATCGATCTATGCAAAAATTGTATACTGACTTTTGAGTAACATTTCACGCAGACAGTCCTCTTGCATAAGCGACAACGTTGTCCCCAAGGGCCCAGCAGACCAAAGCGCGTTTTCAGACAGAGAAAACAAACGCGCCTTTTCTCTACGTCCTCTTTTACGCGTCCTTCCACGGGAAGGGACTCCAACTCGGCTTTTGTAAGCACACTACGAATATGCACAATCTCGTCCAACGTTAACGATAATCTTTCATCCAATAGCATGTCCCCTAGCGTCCCTTTCTGTAAAATGTTATTACATTTCAGTCTACATATGACTATGTCTTTTATGTTTCTATATCGTATGATGTAACATTTAAATCGCAGAGATTTTTCTATATATCCTTTGCTGTTTTTAATTAATTTATAACCGCTTTTAAAATTTATTAATATCAATAAATTTTGTATTACTTCCATATCAATATTGATTACTTTCTCATTAATTATTATCAAAATCGTAACATGGTAGAGCATTTTTTTATTCAATTTAAACCTCTCTGCTTGCTCGCCAGAGATATTACAAACTATTATCAAACAACCTGTATGTATGTGTATATACAGGATGATTCAGAACAAATATTTGTCTTTGAAATGCTATATTCCTGACTCGATTCTGAGACAACTTTTCTTCTTTTAAGATTTTGTCGAAGCTTAGTTTTTGAACTATAAAAAGAAATAGTTTGCGTATTACGGATCGAGTACAGAAGATATATAAGAGCGGGGCAACTCATCGTCAGCTGATCGTCTGATGGTGAGTGCGCTGCCCTTGCCACACGTCTAACTATTCAATTCCGTACGAATTCCGAACATTTACAGATTATTGATTGTATACAAAGTTTACTCAAAAAAGAATAAAAGTGGTATATACACAATATTGCTTACCTGATCAATATCATCCTCCCATTCATCGCCATGAGTTTTGTCGTTCTTACTCTCATGTGCAATCGTGTATGTCCGTCGTGGTTGTCTTGGTGCTCGTGGCTGCGGACTATGATTTGGACTGGGATTCAAACTAATGTTGGGACTTGGACCTTGGCTCAACGTCGAATCCGTAAGGCCGGCATGCTGCCGACTCTGTGGCCTTGATTGTGGCAGGGACGTCGTCCCCGTGAGTGATGATAACGGTATAGTGCATTTTGCAGCGTGTCTTCTCGCGGATGCCCTCCGGGAAGGACATTGCGTCGCCAGATCGTAAGCTGCAATTAGATAAAGATTTTAAAAAGTTTTCATCTTTTCTTCTTTGGAGAAAAGATGAAAACAGACAACGGGAAAAAAGAAAGAGTGTAAATGTGACGAATATGATCAATGATTATGATCAACGAAATAAATAATAGGAACATTATTCGAACATTATTAATAACAATTACATTCTAATTGAGCATCACAGAATCGGTGATACTCGTTCCTGGTTAGACGCAGTCCGCCCGTTTTTCGCCAAGGATTTGCGGATCCCACCTCATCGTCATCCCTTTGCTCATGATCCTTATGCCCGTTTCGTATACCTTTTCGAATACCAAAATTGTAATCTTTAAGTTGCCAATAATTACAGGCCTCATCTTCTTCTTCGAACCTCGTCTCCGCAAAACCCTCTTCATTGTAATCATCATCATCATCATCATCTTCCGCATCCAACTATTTGGAAAATAATATGAATATATATTAGCGGTAAAGTATAACAAAGTATAACAAAATTTAACCGGATATAAAATTGAAAGCATGTTTTTGATTGCTAATCATCTTTGTCTTTAATTTTTTACATCAAAATAACATTATAAATTTTTTCTTTCTAAAAAACTAATTTGATATAGGTAAGGTATTTAATGTAACAATTGCAAATATTTCGAAAAGAATACATTATATGAAAAAATGTTTCAGATAAAAATTGTAGAATGTCAAAGTGATCAAAATAATGATGTTGATTTGATTTTGAATGAAAATGCTGAAGTCACGTTAAGATCATTCTAAAGTTAAAAAAAATCTCATTTTTTTGCGTCTTTTTATAACTGATACCAAAATGTTTTCAAAATGATTAATTAAATTAATTAAATTTTTGCTTGTGTAAAAGTTTTCCAAAATATGAGTCAAACATTATATATATATTTTTTTTTTTTTGCCGACATTAATATTACTATATGAAAGTTATACAGTCAAATTTATATCTGTTTCCCTCTCCCTCTGTACGTATCGCGAATGTAGGCGAAAACATGTATTATATGCAGTATATAGTTATCAGAAATTCCATGAAATCAGGATTCCATGATATCATCACTTTTATATGATATCTACCAACTACAAAACCTTCATATCATATATTAACACTTTCGCAGCCAGCGATTCTAGCATGCGATCTAAAACTGAGAACCGGGTGCAATTTACAAGAATCTATAGTTAGTTGCCGCAAGATTCTGGCATTAAAATGAGAATAAAAATAAAAAAATTGCTTTATAATATCATGCTTATAACCACTTGTTTGAAATTGAAAGAAATTTACATGTTATAAATTCTAAAAATGTCAAATTTATAAATATGGGAATATCTGCGATGAAAAAAACATGAAAGTGAACCTTTAAATCAAAGTCAACAGGTATCACTTTCTTGGTCCGCTTGATAACATCCAAATTTCTTCCGGATGGTTTTGGCACCGCCGACAATTCGTGTTCATTGATATCCTCTCCATTCTGTGTTATATCTGAAAAGTCAAATTCATCTTTAATATAATAATTAAGTTTAAATTGATATTAATTACGCCAAAATGCATTAAAATTATTTATATGTTATTATGCAATGAGATGAAGAGATATGATTTGGAAATAGGGAAAAAATAAAGAGACAAATTTTTTAACAGATACATGGAATAGTAAAACATACTTATTTATGATTAATTAAATTTTAAAAGTTTATTAAAATTATGAAAAATTATTTTTCTCTTAAATTTTTAAATTTTTAGATTTTTAGTCTAAACATCTAATTGTCTCAATTCTGTAAAAACGATCAGTTCTTACATTTACATTTTATTCATACATACCTCAATTTTTAATATACAAAATGTCCCATTTTAATCGACTCAGAAATTTTCGAAATTATTGATAAAAATATTGAAAAATATTTGACACAAAAGTTGAATGGTTTTTAAGTAATATAATCTGACGTCAATGGTTGCGTTCAGCAGAAAAAGCAGCTTTGTTGTAAAATTCTTTAATATGATTGGTTTATACATTTAGATCAAACAAGGAACAAGGGCAAATATTCTTTTTTAGGTGAAGATAAAACAGTTGAAAGTGTCAACTTTGTTTTTTTAATGAAACTATATACCTTTAAATACATTAATCAATGCAGTTCTTCATTCGTTATAAAAACATTAGGATATTTGTGCTGAAAAGCCATTAGTTTAGAAAAGATTTTAATGATTGCAAGTATTAGTAGTACAATATTTATCATCATAGTAATGATGATTTAACATCATAGTAATGATGTTCATAGTAAGAAATGTTCTTCAAATGGATACAAAGATTTCTTCTTCTTCTTCTTCTTTCCTAGTCCTCTTTATGGATTTCTGTTCCACTTAAGTGGATCTTAGTACCACTTGTTCCAGGTAGACAGCCTCCTCGGAGAATTAGGAGACACTACTTCTCTCTTATCTACAAAGATTTACTTGATCCCTAATTGTAAGTGTTTATCGATCCTTCCAAGCATTTTACTAGACATTTTTTGATATGCTTGAAGAATTCTCTGCTTCAAATCGTTTGTAATAAATTGTAGGTAACTTCATTTTTTAAATAATCCCCACAAAAAATAGCACAATGGTGTTTGATCCGATGATAAAAACTCAATAGAAACTTGATACAATCAGCCTATCCAACAATTCGAAAACTTCTCATTTAACTCGAGATATATGACAATGAGCAAAGATACTATAGTGATGAAGCCACATATTCATTTGTCTAGTTGCTAGATTGACATCTTCCAGAAGCAACAAAAGTATGTTACGGGTAAAATTCTCGTATCTATTGCTAGTGAGTGTTAATAAAACTCAGGGTTGAGAAAGTTAGTTTTGAAAAGTAACTCGTTACCGTTATTCGTTACTCATTGGAAAAAGTAAATTGTTACTGTTATTTAAAAAGTAATAAGTCGTTGCAAGGTAATTATTTACTTTAGGGGCGACCTCACCGATTTCAATGACCTTGACATATGTTGTCAAGATCATCGCCCTGAGTAACAATCAAAAAATATAAATAAAGAAAGCCCATATCGGTCGCGGCGGATCTTGGTGCCTAATAATAATTATTTTGTGAATCTTCCTACTCATGCGAACTGCGCGCCGCATATTCGTCGGTCTTGAAACACAGTCTTTACATGAAGCCGGAATGATTAATTCACATATTAAATTGACGAGCAATTTAATAATTTTTTGATGCTCACTAGCATCTATAAGATCCCCCCATTCACCCTCCTGAGTGACCTTCAGAAGGTTTTAGCCGTCACTCGTTGCTTGTTAAAAAGTTATTAACAAAACAATTTTTATAAGTGGAACATAAGTGGAACAATATGTTATTTTTGTATATGATAGACGACAACTCGCCTCTGTCGGAGTTGTCATCGCCTTGGTCATAGTCAACGTCTGTATTTAAATTGTTCTCTTTTAAAACTTTCAAAGTTTCGGTAAATATTTACCCTTACAAACCCCCCTCCAATGACCTTGACCTTGACATATATTATAGAGGTCGCCCTCCTGAGTGACCTTGGTCATTGTCACCGTCACTGTTGGCATCGACATCATCACCACCGCCGGTGTTGTCGACGTCGTGATCGACATCGGCATCGTCGCCGCCGTTGTGGTGGATACCGTCGTCGCCATCGTCTTAATCGCTACTCTCGTCGCCGTTGTAGACATCGGCATCGTCGTTACTGTAATCAGCAGCGACGGCAGGCCGAGCAAGACGATGGATATCGTCATCTCCATCGTCTTGCTCGGCATTGTCGCCGCCGCTGTCGATATCGGCCTCGTGGTGGACACCATCATCCTCGTCTTGTTCGGCATTTTCGGTGCTCTCGTTATTAGCATCGTCATGTTGGGCAACATGGTCGAGCCCGTCGTCTTAATCTCGTCACCCACCTATCACAAAACTAAAACAAAATACACCGCCCACCTATCACAAAACTAAAACAAAATACAAACCTTGCGTAGGGGTCTTTGCTAATTTTCTCAAGATATGCTATTTTAGTATATGATAGACTCATCAATTTAGTAAGGTGAAAGATTTGAGCAATATTTCGACAGAATACAAACCTTGCGTAGGGGTCTTTGCTAATTTTTTCAAGATTTGCTATATTTTAGTATATGATAGACTCATAAATTTAGTAAGGTGAAAGATTTGAGCAATATTTCGACAGAATACAAACCTTGCGTAGGGGTCTTTGTTAATTTTCTCAAGATTTGCATATATGTACTATTTCCACATACATATTAATAAAAAAAGTTTAAAATATCTGACTTAATTAACGCTTTGCGTGAAAAGTCGAAAATTATATTCCACTTATAAAAATTGTTTTGTTAATAACTTTTTAACAAACGAGTGAGGGGAAAGATCAATGACCTTGAACTCCTTGAAAATCAACATCAAGATCAGTCAGAAGTCATTTGGGGTTAACTGTGTAAAGGGAAATATTTACTCAGTGTTAAAGAAAATAATTTGTTGATATGTGTGTATAGATACAGTCACATGTGTGTGAGGAAGGATCGGAACTCCTCCCCGCCCAAGCATTTACTTAAATATACAAATATGCAAATAATATAGTATTAACGCTAGTTAAGTACAAAGTATTGAGTTAAACACACGTTTATATTGTCAACTTCATTTGTTAATAACTTTTTAATAAACAACGAGCAACGGCTAAAACATTCTGAAGGTCACTCAGGAGGGTGGCCTTGACAACATACGTCAAGGTCATTGAAATCGGTGAGGGGTTGCCCCTAAAGTAAATAATTACCATTAAATTTTTGGGGTAACAGTAACGATTATATTCATTACTGTTACCCAAAAAATTTAACTGCGTTACCCTTTCCGTTGCTAATAAAAAAATATAACATCCTTATCAGTACGCGTTATCAAAAAAATAACTATAACGGTAATGGCGTTATAAGTAACGTGTTACTTCCCAACTCTAATAAAATTTGAAAATTAGAAAACAAAATGTACGAAAAAGATATACGAATACCGGAATATTTTACGTTGTTCTCATCGACAGAATCAAAGTCACTAAACAAAATCATCGTTATGATGATTTGTTTCAGCGTTTCACTCAGCGCTTGATGCAAACACATATGATACGAATAGTATCCATTTTTTCTCAATATTTTGGAAACTGTCGATAAGCAACGTTGTGGAATTATTCGATTTAACTAGTGCTAATAAAAAGATTTTCAGTCACTATTGCTGTAAGTAATTGGTAATTGCAACTGCTTTGTAAATTATGACGGTCGATTGACATTTCTGATTAACTATTTAGCACGTCATAACGACGATTGACAATGTATTGTGTAATGACAATGATTTGTGTATTATCGATTTGGATATCTGTCACGATACCAGTTCTCTGTAATTTCCATGATACCCTTCCAATATTAAAATCATATTAACAATTTCGCTTGGAATAAAATCTACCGTTTTTAAAATCTCACAAGCTTCGAAACTGTCACGAGATAAGAAAATCTTAAGCAATTAATCATTTGAAAGCGTCCTACACAACATTGTTTGTTTATGAGCATAAATGTTAAAAGCTACGTATAAGTGTATCGAAATCAATGAGTACTATTTCGCGACTACTTCGCAACATTAAAAATTCAAATATCTCATAAACTAATGTCTTTTCGGCACAAATAATACTTTTCTGTAGTGAATAAAGAATATACATATACATCGATGCAAAAACATCAAAAGTATATAGTTCCATTTTTAAAAAACCAAGTTAATGTTCATAATGTTCATCTCCTCTACATCTTCACCTATAAGAAAACTATAGACATTAAATTATGCCTCCCTCGAAAACATTTAATATTTATCCGAAACATTTTTCATCAATTTCGAATATATTCGCGTCTACACATTTAAAATAGGATACCCGGTATATATTATGTATTAATATTTTAATTACATATATTTGCAGTTTGTGACACAATAAAGGGGTTCACTCAAAAGTAATAGTCAATTTTTGGGATTTTTTTCTCATAAGTTTAAACTTTGTGCATACGTATTTGTTACTATTTTATTATCATTTCTATCGCGCGTTCCATATAAAAATAACTAATACTTATTAAAATGTAAGATGTAATATGCAAACCGTTCCAAAATTTTGGTCTTCGATGTTTGCCATGATTGAGCCCCATCCAATCATGGGAAATAAAAAAGTCAAAGTTTATTTTAATCAGTAGGCTTTTGCCTCTATAGTCCGTACCTCAATCATTCATAAAAAAACTAAGCAAAAAAAATGGTGAGATGTTAAAGAAAAAGTTTAACATTTTACCACATTTTTCACTTTAAATTGTTATAAAAAATAGAAATATTAATATTTCTATAATTTTGGTAGGCTACAGAAATTAATCGGTTGATTAGTTTTTGAGATATAATGGCCACACTATTTTTAGGACAAAAATTTCGGAATGGCTGCACATTGCATCTTATATTTTAATAAATATTAGTTATTTTTATATAAAATGCGGTAGAAATAATAATAAAATAATAATAAATACATATGCAAAACTACAAATTTTTAGATTTTTTCGTTTATGAGAAAAAAAATTCTAAAAATTGCTAAGCTTCCTAGGAACAGTATATAGCGTACGGAAATTAAGATCTTTCATTATGCGACAAATATTATCACTTAACCCTTTAATGTATGGTATAGTAATAAAATGTTTTAAGTTAGATTGCACATCATTATGATTTTCTTGGTTAGCATGTTCAATAATATTCATTCGCATAAGAATATGCTTATCAATAATGTGTGCGGGATAATTATTATTATTTTTTACTTGTTAATATGATGCATTTACACCGTTTATTACTTATAATTTATTGTATTTGTCTTTTAGATGATTTATTTGGGCACATTTCATAATTTTGTGTATGTTACGTAAAATACTGTATCAACGCACTTGAAAAGGGCCAAAATCCATGGTCGAAACGTAGTGCTTTATTTCATAATACATCTGGCCAGTCGAATCTAAGTTATCCAATTGTTGTTTTTTGAAGTTTTTATTATATTTAAATATATTTGTTATCACTAAAACTACC
>NJRQ01000569.1:2248-12436 GCA_003063805.1 Aphaenogaster ashmeadi
GATTTGTTTCGCCTCGACAACGGCGTTGGCTCACATTGGCTTTTATTATATCGTTTTTGATAATTATATATGTTTATATATGTTTATATCTGTTTATATCTGTTTATATATGTTTATATCTGTTTATGTATGGTTTATATATGTTTATATATGAAAAATTTTTTACCGGGGCGTATAATGGCACGCTCTAATCTGCAATTTCATATTTTTCCCTTTCTGCAAGCACTCGGGGTAAATGAACTTGAACTTGTTTACGAAGCATTCTATTATTTTTATCATTGCAAAAAGATTTAAAATTCACAAAAATATCGCAGACATACTCGAATCGTTCGCGATGCGTGAAGGTGATGGATAGGACGTGACAATGTCCTCTTATCATTGATCAAAGATAGTATATTTCTCTGATATAAGTCTCATTCGATGGAAAAGATAGCGGATGAAGCAATTATTGTGTCCACGCTCGAGATTATAGTGGGTATTCATTAATGTTCGGTAAACATAACGTAACATTCGCGTATACCGTGATTGAATCATCCTATCATCTTGCAGTCTTACTGTTTACAGTCACCGACGTCGGGCGAGGCTGCCTCTCTGATGTGGGCCTCACGAAAGTTCGTTCACGTTACATTTTTCAACTACAGCGTCGAGAAAGTCGAATACTGGTCAATGTCCCGACGAGCAATCGCATATTACGTAGAGGGGACTACATTTACAGCAGCCGGGGGCGAATTTCTTCACGAAACGATGCCGGTAGAAATTCGTACGGCGGCGGCTTCACGAGAAATTCCACAGCGAACAACCGGACAGCATTTAAAGACTTTGCGTGCTTCTCGTAGTAGATGAGATAAGTAAAGTTTTAGAAATCCAGCTTTCGTGGCTTGCTTTAGTTACACTCATCTAATTGTAACAATAAAAATATCAGTAAACGCTACTTCAATGTATTTTTTCATTAGTAATTTCACTAGTAATTTCAACCTCATAAAATTGAAGTTCGTTATGGTATAAGGTCGTGATATGGTGCAATAGCATTATAACAATAATAGAGAAATATTATTTTCCATCTTTCAAACTGTTAGCAAAGATATTGTTTCAATCAAATAATTAATTTATTATTCAAATATTTTATATTTTATATCATACATTGACAAGTATGCTAATTATTATTATTACAAAAATTTTTAATTTTAGTTAATTATACATCGCGGCAAAATAATTGTCCATATAAATTTTGTATTAACTGCATGTAGTACCCGAACCCAGTATAAATTTTTCATATAAAAATATTTATAAATATATATAATTATATATAAAATATGTCCATATATGTTTTTTTCTCTTGTATAATCTGTATCTGTATATATACAGGAAAAATAATGAGAAGAATAACTGAAAAATAATCAGAAAAATAATTTTTGCATTATTTTTGTTACAAAAAGTAAAATTGCAATTATATTATACAATATTTTATATTATTATTTATTATTTATTTATTTATAATCCTTGCCTTGCGGCTTAGGATGATTTCCGGTTTACAGTTTGTTATACATTTATGTTCTTAACTTTACATTGCACCATTTTTATTCTCATTCTTAAAACTAAAACTTATAAAACTAAAACTAAATCTAAGTCTGCATTCACCAAATAAAATAAAATAAAATAAAATAAATAAACAGACTCTAAATCTGCAACATAAATCCAACCAAAACTCAATATTTTATGACATTATATATAAGTTTTCTGTACATTTAAATATGATTATATATGAGTAATTTTTATAGACATATTTTATATATAATTATATATGTTTATATATATATATATATATATATATATATATATACATATATTTGTTCTTATATGAAAAATTTTTTACCAAGAATCTTTAATAAGATATCACGCTAAAGATCCACAGCGGAAAAAACAAATCTTGAAAAGAAACGACGTAACCATGACTTATATTGGATAACCTTCAAAATGTTACTTGTGCAACTGTCGGCGATATGCACCAGTCTCTTTATTTCTATCGATTATCATATCCAATACTGGCCTTGACCTAAACATGTGCATGTTTAGCGTAAACGAACGAGATTAAAGAATCCTTAGTCGAGTTGAATGTACAACAGCTGCCTTCTATCTCTTTGATGACCGTATGCGCTCGTTTCACATTTATGAAACAGTGATCGATAAAACGAACGAATCGATGCAAGGTCCTGCGTCCTGCGATGTATCATGTAATCTCGCGTTACCGCTCCCACAGAAACGGCAAATGCGTAAAAAACAGGGGATCTTTCTCTCTCTCTCTCTTTTTCTTTTAACAAAAGATTTAATATTATATTAAAGGATATGATCCTAGACAACACAAAAAGTCCAAAATCGGGACGTCGATTTTGATGATTATATTTAATCGGTGATTTTTTCTTCGACACGACTGGCCAAATTTATTGAGAAACTTCTTACGACGTTTCGACCATAGTTTTTGGTCCTTATCAAGTAATAAACGTTTGAATTACAAAGCAACACTTAAGGCATTGTGTCCAAAACAAGCCCGAAAATCTGAGGAATAAATTAATAATATTCAATATAAACAATGACATTATAATACATTAAAAATTCGAGGATTAAATTCTTATAGGACAAACAAAGAGACACCTAGAGACTCGAATTAAAGAGCATAAAGTTGATATTAAGAAGCGTGTCGACAACCACTCAGTGGTAAGCGAGCATCGTCTATCTAATGGACATGATTTTGTTTGGTCTAATCCAGAAATCTTACATAGAGAGAAACACACACGAAAAAGAGAGATAGCCGAAATGTTTTTTATCAAGAAACATAATAATACAATAAATTTACAGAGAGACACAGACCTTTTGACCGGGACATATGATATAATAATAAAAGCAATTTAGATACATCTACTCTGTCTCTTATACACATCTAGATGTGTATAAGAGACAGTCGTCTATCTCATGGACATGATTTTGATTGGTCTAATCCAGAAATCTTACATAGAGAGAAACACACACGAAAAAGAGAGATAGCCGAAATGTTTTTTATCAAGAAACATAATAATACAATAAATTTACAGAGAGACACAGACCTGTCTCTTATACACATCTAGATGTGTATAAGAGACAGATCTAACGGTAAAGATCCACAGCGGAAAAAATAATTAAATCTCGAAAAGAAACAACGCAACCATGACTTATATTAAATAACCTTCAAAATGTTACTTGTGCAACTGTCGGCGATATGCACCAGTCTCTAATCACAGAGCTGTATTAGCATCTTAAGATATTACTTAAGATGGTCTTAAAATAAGAACAGACTATTATAAGACATCTTCATATAAGATGTCCAAAAGACGTCTTTTGTCCCGATTTTGGACTTTGTGTTGTCTGGGATACTATAAGGCAGGGTTGGGATATAATACTATAAGGCAAGACTGGGAAGTAACGCCGTTACTGTTATAATTACTTTTTTGGTAACGAACTGGTAACGATGTTATATTTTTTTTATTAGTAACGGTGACAGTAACGCAATTACATTTTTAGGTAACGGTAACGAATATAATCGTTACTTTATCATTACTTTGCACACGTATAATGGAATAGACACAAGCGAGTTTTAAAAAAAAGGAGCGTTATACTTGTCCATATTGGAATTAATTATAACCACTCAGAGACTTTATGTTGATTTAGTTAATTAACGACATAAGGGCACACACACACACACAATCGGGTGTTACTCTAAAAAAAATTAAAAAAGTAACGAAAATTGTAACGACTCATTACTTTTTGAATAACGATAACGGTAACGGTAACAAATAATTTTTTTCAATGAGTAACGAGTAACAGTAGCCAGTTATTTTTTTCAATGAGTAGCAAGTAACGGTAACGAGTTACTTTTTAAAAGTAACTTTCCCAACCTTACTATAAGATATTATTTGTTAGAGAATTCTCCTCTCGGAGAAATTTCAAGAATGCTAATCTAAGAATCTAAAACTTCTACGATGGAAGTTGCAGTACGCGTAACAAAACCATTCGTCAAACTTTCGAGATTTCTAAAGCTTTCGAAGTTTGGCTTCTCTTAAATTCCAGGCCTTGCGTCACGGCATTCTGACCCCAGGCGATAAAACGCCTTTCTTTTAACCTTTCGACGATGAATAAATCAGAAGGTGATTGACATATCGAGGATCCACGAGATTTCAAGAAGTGTGTGTCAAAAACAGTTGAAGTTTAATGAACCGATTGAATTACTTCAATGCCCGTCTCGTCGCATTCGTAAAGACACCCGCGCTAGAATCGCCAATCCGCCATTTTCAGTCGAGCAAAATAAACGGCGAGTTTTAGAACCACAGCATACAAAAAACGTAAACAGTAAGACTTAAACATGCAGTAAACGAATCGGCCAGTCAGAGCCGAGAATTTTAAAATGCCTTACGTTTTCGACAATTCTCGATTACGATTGGTCGATTCGCTTATTGTTTAAGTCCTACTGCTTATGTTTTTTTGTGTGCTGTGGTCCTTATGCCGCGTTCACACGAGGCGTGAATCACAAATAAGACTAAGGCCCTGCGCACAATGGAGGAATATTAGATATTAGGAATAGGAATTGAAATTTTAGAATCAGTTTTCTCAATGAATATTGAACGTAACGCACAATGGATATTAATAAGATATAAGACATAAATGTGTTATACGAAATACAACATAACTTATTATTTATCTATAGTGTTCATTGAGGAAACTGATTCTAAAATTCTAATGTCGATTCTAAAATTCGTATGTCACGCCCCGTGTGACGTATTGTCGTGAAATTGCTTATGATAGCAGCAACTTCATGATCCTGTCGTGAAGAATTATTGATTTTCAGTTGTGGCGTTGGCATTCGGGAGACAATATATCGCTTCAATGCTTATGTAAATTTAATAATAACGATACCTTGCGTTTCTTAGATTTATATCAAATGGAGCCTATTTTATACAATCCATCATTGGATGAGTATCGTGATCATCATATGCGTCTCATAGCGGCAATACGAATATCTGAGGATTTAAATATACCTAGTTTTGGGCCGAGACAAGTGATTTAGAAAATTTAAAATTTAAAAATTTTAGATGTTCTTATTGTCAAGAATAAAGAAAAATAACAGCAAGTCAGAAATCTGAAAAATCTACTGATGAAGTTTACAAACCAAAAGTGACATGGTTTACGAAGATGAATAATTTCATTCGCCGTTTTGTGCAACAAAGAGATACTCAATCAAATCTAGTAAGTAAAGCCTACTTTACACGATCTATAATTCGCGACAGAATTCGAGACGGAATTTTATTTATAATTTTATGCATTGTGTAATACAGAAAATATGTGGACAATCAGAATTATAACTATGGTCGGTATTCATAGTCCGTTCTTATACACTGACAGAAATGGAAATCCCAACACCAAGGAGTTACGCGCTAATTGTAAGCGAATGAAAATCACAGAGAATATTTGTCGACATGAGTTATTACCAGGGTTGGGTAAGTTAATATTTTTTAAAAACTAAATTAAGTTGAAATAGCTTATAAAATTAATTTAGTTGCGTTAAAAGTTACATAAACGAAAAACTAACTTAGTTAAAAATTACGTTAAGATTAAATTAACTTAGGTTAAATTAAAAGTTAATTTTGAAAAACGTTATTTATATTAAATTAGAATGTCGTAATTTTCTTAAGTTAGATCATTCAAAATGGATTATCAAATAAATTTAATATTCTATTTGTAAATTAAGTTTATATGAAATACCAAAGAAATATTATTTTTATGTGGGAATGTATTTTTTCTTTTATAATTTTTTTCTTTCATATAAATAAATTTTTAACTTAATAAAAAAGTTAGTACAGTGTATTTAAGACCATCTTAAGTACAATCTCAAGATGTCATAAACCAATCACAGAGCCGTATTAGCGTCTTAAGACATTACTTAAGACGGTCTTGAAATAAGAACGGACTATGAATACTGGCCTATAATGCTCTATTTTAAATAGAAAAGATGCATCAAATATGCGCAGTATATAAATACCCATGATTGGTCAATTGTATCTGGTGTAATGAAGATCTCTAATCGTTGTAAATAGTCATGTCCAATCGGATAGGCAAACTTCACCCTAATCATGTCAATGAAAGAAACAATTGAATATTCTATACATAATTATAAATCAAATTATGGTTCGTGTAATACAAGAATTTTTTTCTTATCTATAATTATATTTATAATTTAATACGTAAACTTATAAATAAAATTATGTCTCGAATTCTATCGCGAATTATAGATCGTGTAAAGTGGACTTAATGAAATATTTATATACAAACTGCTTTTCTATATAAACATTGATGAATTTTCTATATAAACATTGATAAATAATCCCTAAAATTATTCTAACAAAAGTAGAAAATGTAATATTAAGATTTATTATTATTAGAACGATCATATGTATATTAATAATTCGCCTACTATTGTCATTTGAAAACAATGATTTACAAATTTTTCATCTTTATTTTAATTCGACTTTTATAATGTTTATTTTTTTATTTTATCTGTATTTTCAGGTTTATATGAAAATTTTTTAATAATATTTTAATATCTAATAATGTAAAATCACACACACAAGATTTCGATAAGATTTTTTAAACATTTTTGATTTTTTAAAATCAAGATTATTTTAAGAATAAGGCTAAATAAGTCTAATTTAATTTTATATTTAAAAAATTTCTATATATAAAAAATACAACACATTTATATAGGTGTTAAAATTATCAGAAATTATCTGCTGACATTTATACAAAGATTTTGCAACCTATATTCTGTTTATTACGATTCTAAGTATGTTTCTAATATTTTAAAAATTAATTAGAAATTATTATTTAGAAATTTATTACAAGAATAATAGTAAAATGAATAAAAGGTTATTATAATACAGTTAAAATTTCAATTCAATATATTTCAATTCAATATCGGCTATTTCAATTACAATATTAAATTCTGTATATATTGCAATCTTTAAAAAAATAGGCCATTTATATAAAGAAAAAATTTCGATATATAATCCGCGCGCGCGCTTTTATTTAGTTTAATGTATCAAGTAGAAATATCAAAATATATATTTAGTTTATAATATTATTTATTATCAGTCTTTTGTCTATCTATTTTGTCTATCTTATTCATTGTCTATAATTGTAAATTATATTTGTTAACAAACATTGTTTTATTCTCGTATAATATTGTAAATTCTTTCTTGTTGTACCAAAATGCAATTACATCGACTGTAGAATCATCAATTATCTTATGAATGAATGATCGTCTGATTTGTAATTGGTTTTAGTTCTCTACTTATGCAAATATCTTATTTTGCCAAGATACTGCCCCTTCACCGTTAAAATAATTGCAGTATTGTTGTCGAATTTGTTCTGCTTGTAATTTTGCATGTCTGCTACGTGTTACCGTTGAATTTTTTAAATCACTATAGTTACATAAACTGTCGCCACATGAACCAGGGAAGATATTATGATTTTCATCTTCGTAATCAATTAAACCGCTCAATATGTAGCACGGATTAGTCTTCCTTAGCCAGTTGTGTATAGCACAGCATACACAATCCACTGTTTCTAGTTTTAATGACATTGGTTTTTCAAATACTCTAAATTTTTACTGACAAGAATTCCAAACGTATTTTCTATTACTCTTCGTGCTCTGGAATGTCTGTAATTGAAAATCATCTCTTGTTGTGTAAAATAAATCCTTATTTTAGGAATTACAAACAAATAATCCTGAAATTAATGAAACTCAAGAAACTATTACAAAAGACGTGGATGATACTGTTCATAATATGACTGAAATACAACAATTTCCAATTGAAACTCAACTTCCAACTGAAACTCAACTTCCAATTGAAATTCAACAGCTTGAAGCTGAAACTCAACAACTTCCAACTGAAACCATTCCACAATTTCCAGTACAACAAACAATATGCTCGGCTTCTAGGCATACAGAAAAAAGAAAATATTTTCCCGAAAAATTAGGATTAGAAATGCCAAGAGAGAAAAAGAAAAGGTAACCAAGTAGATAATGGTTTTATATCGGACGCCTTAGATAGACTGCAAGAAATATTAACACGAGCAGAACAATTCGCACTTCAGAAAGAAGATTGCTACGACATTTTGGAAAATACATTGCCTCTCTTTTGCGTAACATTGGACTTCCTAATGTTATAATACTAAAACAAGAGATAATAATTCTAATTACAAATAAAATGCGTCCATCAGCACAAAATTATGACCTATATATACCAGATACATCCAGTAGTGAGGAGGATTTTCCGATGTTGGCTCGCCACCATATAAGGATAATAATTTCAAGAGAAGTATGTAAATATTAATAAACAATGTATTTTTTAATTATTATATAAGTATATAGTATTTATTACACATAATATTTATAATATTTATAGACATATAGAATTTAAACTTACATAGATATACAGGATGTTCCATTTTAATCTATCACCCCGATTAAAACGGTTATATATAAATTTACAAAAAAATGTTTCAAACAAAAGTTATAGGTTTTCGAGGGGGACTTCTTATGATGGACATATGTTTTTTCTAGGTGGAGGTGTTACTGAGATTTCAAGGTGACATATAATATAATGCTTCTAGTTATTTGGTATATAAAAGTATTAAGGTAAGGTTATCAAAAAATCAATAGTTTGCGAGATATTTTATATTTCATTCTGGTATATTTTGACATGAAATATAAAATATCTAGCAAACTATTGATTTTTTGATAACCTTACCTTAATACTTTATATACCAAATAACTAAAATTATATTATATAAAGAAAATCATATATAATTCCATTTAAAAAAACAAAGGTCACCTTGAAATCTCAGTAACACCTTCACCTAGAAAAAACATATGTCCATCATAAGATGTCCCCCTCGAAATCCTATAACTTTTGTTTGATACATTTTTTTGTAAATTTATAAATAACCGTTTTAATCGGGGTGATAGATTAAAATGGGACATCCTGTATAGTAATTATAATATAGTTATAATATAGTAATTATATATAGATGTGTTTATATACACCTAGTTAACCAAATCTGTCGAGAACAGATTTTACAAAGTGCCCTGCTACAAATTTTGTTGGCAGAAAGACTACAGATTTGATACAGGACCTGACATACAATGCTACTGATAGAATACTGATAGAAATACAGCAAAGTTTGTCCAACAAAATATGATAGCAGATTGATAGTAGAAATCAAGCAGATTTTGACATTCCTATTACACAAGTTGATTCAGATTGGTGGCAGAAATACAGCAGAATCTGCGTTCGACAGATTCTGTTCGGTTTCTGCTTCAAATCTGCTGTTAGATTCTGTCAGCAAGCCTGTCGGCAAAATACGAGCTTAATGCGGACACAGATTATACCGGATTGCATTTTTCTGATCGAATCTGCTGTCAATTTGCTAGCATACTGCAAACAGTTCGCTTATATATATGTACAGGATGAAGCATTTATAATGTTAATGACAAATATCTCATAAAATATGCATTCTATGAAAAAATGTTTCAGACAAGATTTGTTTGACAAGATTATCTCGAAAAATTTGCATTTTATCAAAAAAAATTCTCCGAATAAAATGTATTTATTTTTACCCCTACTTTCACATAAAATAATAAACAAATAGGGGTTTCTATTTTAAAAAATAAAGTTGCAGACCTTTGTTTGACCTATAGTAGCGCTATCTATAATAAAACTTATAGTGCCATCTTATATCCCCTTTGATAGCAAACTAATATTGTCTGAAACATTTTTTCATAAGATGCATATTTTACGAGATATTTGTCATTAACATTATAAATGCTTCACCCTGTATATACATACATACATATACAGAATGGACCATTTTAATCAATACACGCGATTATCTTCTGAACTATTCATTATTCGAAAAAATATTTCAAGTAAAACTTACTCTGTTTCGAGGGGGACATCTTATGATAGACACAGGTTTTTTTATAGGTGGAGGTATTCCTGAGATTTCAAGGTGACCTTTGTTTTTTTAATGGCATCATATAATAATGATTTTCTTTATATAATATAATTCCTGCAGTTATTTGGCATATAAAAGTATTAAGGT
>NJRQ01000569.1:50288-60600 GCA_003063805.1 Aphaenogaster ashmeadi
AAAATTACATTTGGTGTCACTATCTTTCGGTTCAAGATTATGACAATGATAAACGTTTGCTTGATATAAAAGTTGTACGGTTTGTAGGTACAAAATGAGACCGTAGGTACAAAATGAGACCGTAGCGCACTTTGGATTAAATGCACAAATAACACTGACAATGAGCCTTAAAAACTGAGATTGAAAGCCTAGAAAAAAAATGCCACCCTACTCTATCATTTTTCGCGTCGGAGTTCGGTCTTCCCTGCAGGATCCCCTTAAAAGAGAAAATGTTTTAAGTGATGAAGTAAAATAATTTGTTACTTATATAAAATTTTTTAATCTTTAATTTTATTTCTTGTTTATTACACGACTATTAAATTTTCAATATGGAAACTTATAAGTGTCATTAAATTCACTCTCATCCAGAAAATTTATATAATCTTCTTAATAATATTATGATAAGATGATATGAAGAAAACGGTTTCTCGGATTTATTATTACACACTTAAAATAAGTGATATAATAAGAAATAATGTAATCCAAATTAAAATAACGTACAATAAAATAAAATACAATTTAAATATCACACACACACACACACACACACACACACACACAAACACAAACACAAACACAAACACAAACACAATACTTAAAATTCTATATCACTATATTAAAAGATGCTTCGAAATGGAATGATCGAATGAAACAAGACATATCGTAATTTATTAATAAAACTTATAATAAAACTTCTTCTCCCTAGAAAATCGTAAAAAACACGGAGAAGTAAATACAAAAACGAATAAAATTTCAGTCGGAGAAGACTTCGCGTATTGGTCAGTGGAAAAATATAGATATCGAGTTACATGTAAGGGATACGAATGATCGACGCCCACTGGTACAGTGATCTCGAGTAATACGAAACGAGGGCGTAACTGAGTATTTCTTTATTCGAGTGTATTCGTCGTGTCTTCTTCGATTATGTCTGTCTTCGTTATCTCTAAGGCCATGATATAAATAATTATTCCGCATAATCCGATAAGTAACGATTTGATTATCAAAACAGTAAATCTAGCGTATCTCCTTAACTTAAATGACGAAATTAGTTGGTCATCACAAAATTATTACAAAGACTAACTTATTAAATTTTAAAATAGACAAATTAATTTAATAATACATCAGAGAATGTGATAACTGTTATTAAGATTTAAAAATAATCTGTTAATTTCTCCCATATTGTTATATACTGCTTAGTCCGCAAACTACTTCTATGTTATCGAATAAAGAGCTATACGTCGACAGCACGAGATTTTTTAAACTTTAATTCGATCCTCCGACGAAACATCGACGGTAACAGGTCGTGACAGGAATTGGCTTTTTGCGAGTGCAAGTAACGCCAGCCTGGGAAAAAGGCAGATAAAGCCACTTAAGTCCGCAAGCAGAGTTTCTACTTGGCTATTTCGAGGCAATGACTGACGTTATTTTCGGTTCGTTTTGGCGCTAATTACAACACTCGTGGAATGAACATTTATCGCGGGATCCTCGAGAGAAGTGGACTCAACCGACACTTCAAATCCGAGATGGACGTGTCTTAGAATCCAAAATTAAAATTACACTCGTAAAAGTTCGACGAATTCTATCGCGAAGAGATCTGCCCGCAGCATTTCAAGGAAAACATGTGGATCATGATCGATCCATTTTAATCGAAACGACCATCTCGATCCGTGCTGATAAAATTAGTTCACCATTCTCTGCTGCGTTTCTCTCTAAAAATAGACTTCATTGACTCTTAATATCAACTATGGTCTTCCCTTGTATTGTACATCTCGCAAATAAACTATGATTTTCGTTTTAGAGAAAGATATACAATCTGATTTGTAATTTTTAAATAAAATCATCTCTAAAATATTCTTGTTCAATAACATTATTCAGAAAATATTATTATTATTTTAGGCTTTAATATTCAACATATCGTATAAAAGATTACTCGATAATACTGTGTTACAATAATAATAATATTATATTATTGAAATCTAAGAGAGAGACTGATACAAGAAAAGCTATTCGTTCTTAATTAATCTAATTTGTAATTTTTAAATTAAATCATCTCTAAAATATTCTTGTTCAATAACATTATTTAGAAAATATTATTATTATTTTAGGCTTTAATATTCAACATATCATATAAAAGATTACTCGATAATATTGTGTTACAATAATAATAATATTATATTATTGAAATCTAAGAGAGAGACTGACAAGAAAAGCTATTCGTTCTTAATCGATGTTTGCAAGCGAAGACTAATTAAATTCCTGACACGCTGTAGTTTGCGGTTTCTGTTAGTGGTTACATATTTCAAAATAGTCAATGTGCTCGGTAAATAGAAAGAGCGCTCAGCATCTTCTGAAGTACGCCTAGGCATGAATGAATCTCGTGACAGGATATAGTAAGCAAATTCGAGAAGAAACTAGCTCGCCTTAACAAGCACAACGGAGGCTTATGATATACAAGGGACACGTGTACGACGCGGGCATGCTTATATCTTCCGGCGGTAGCGTCACCGGAACACAAAGTTCCGAGATTTGAGGGATCATCGCGCCGTTTTTAATAAAATTTCTCTACCAAAAATATTGACTCTCTTTAAACTCAACTCAACACAAACATTTATCAATATTAGTACTCATTAATATTAATTAATCAGCGATAGCTAATATACATGTCTTTTTATATTATTTAAAATATATTTTATATCAATCATATCACGCATACACATACATAGCTTAGATATACATATTTGTTAATAAATATCGTAAAGAGGGAGTTTCTTTAACAATTTTTTTCAATCTTCAAAAGAATCCTTTTGCGCCTTCGAATTTCTCCGATTTTGTCAGTGACTTCGACACTGGGGGCCTATTATGGTTTTCGGAAAAAGTTGCCAATAAAATTGCTCAAAACCTAGTGAATTCGCTCACTTTTGTAATTTTCACTCAATCCCGAAAACCGTAATAGGCCCCCTGATGTCGCGAAGACACCTAGACGGGAATGGAGCAGCCACCCACGTTTGTGGGTGCACCTCTATATAATTGTTTCTTTCCCACTGGAACTTTGTTCCTGCCGTAGAATTTCGAATCCTACTAATAGCGTCCGCGGTCGCGCAGCAAGAGCCGCACAATCGTCATTTAATTATGATAGGTATTCCGGGACGAGATCACGCACGTTTTCCTATTTCTCGGAGCAAGCTAAATGTCGAGAAAAGTATCAGGGTACGTATTATGAATTTATTCGGAAATGATTCCGTTCGGAATGATAGTCACTTATCCTATGCTTGTCTTTGTCATTTCCTTGTCGTTTCCTTACCCTTGTCCTTTATTTTTCGGAATCATTCCGAACGAAATCGTTTCCGAATAGATTCATAATACGTGTCTAGGTAGATAGATGAGAGATTGTTGTTTATACAGTTTTCGTCATTGAAAATTAAACGAGCACGGATCGCTGATGGCGGACCACACACAAGGGCGTCCAACAACTCGCGTTTGTGCCACGCGATTTTGCAGATGACATCTAGGCTTGTAAACTAGACGACGGCCGGTTATTAATTTCGCCTCTCGTTGGACGACAAACTAGCTTCATTTTGACGGAGGACTGCGTCGAGATCTCTGTCTCCTCCACAGAAACTTCTACGAAGAAACTAGCGCGATATACCCCCATTCTCTTGAGGAAACTTTTTTAGTAATGATATTCCACGAAGCACGTCTTAAACCAAGGAGATTAATTATTATTAATTACCGCAATGCTATTGATTAAGGGATGTTGGGAAGCACGATCCTAAATAATCTTGCTCTTTAAAACTCCAATATATAGGATGATTCTAAATAAGTGCGAAAATTTTTAGGAGATGATTCTTTGTCAAAAATTAAGGAGGGTTTTTCATATCCCTCCCTGAGGAATTAATTCCTCCAAAGGGGGAGATAAAAATTAGGTTTTTATTTTTTTTCTCAAATTTTGGACAAGTTAAAAAATGAAATTTGGTGGGCATATTCCAGTAAAAAGTAAAAAAGATATTTAATA
The DNA here is from genome assembly GCA_003063805.1 of Aphaenogaster ashmeadi. NCBI lineage: Eukaryota > Metazoa > Arthropoda > Insecta > Hymenoptera > Formicidae > Aphaenogaster > Aphaenogaster ashmeadi. The sequence goes on from NJRQ01000569.1 coordinate 54,340, forward strand.
ATATTTGTTAAACCTCCCGTATCGTTATAAGGAGATGAAACTAGCAACCCCTATTCAATTTTTTGTTTAAACTTTTTAAGGAGCTGGAATGTGATCATCTAAAAATATGCGTTAGAAAGTTTAATTTCTTTAGAAACTTTTTTATTGTGTTTATTTTTTTGTAAAATCAATAGTTTTCAAAAAAAAAATCATGCACAGCACGGTGCTAAATGACATAGGTTTCGAGTTACAAGAAGTTGAATTTTAGAATAAAAAAGCAAACAAAACAAAATTATAGTAAATGTTGAAAAAGAATGAAACAAAAATAACACAAAATTGTAATAAATTTTCTAATTTTCACCTCCCCCTTTAAAGGAGAGTAATTCTTCAGGAAGGGATATAGGAGTTGTTTATATGAAAAACCCTCCTTAATTTTCGACAAAGAATCATCTCCTAAAATTTTTCTTATTTAGAATCACCCTGTATATGTATGTATATAATGAAGATGCACTTGCTGCGGTGCGTAATAATTAGCACAGTTATTACTCCTACGCTTCTACAGCTTCTAGACAACTTATCTTCAGTTTTAGATTACTCTCGCGTGGTAGACGGAGATCACTATTTTCAGTTTTCCGAGTCGGAAGAGTTACGTTCGCGTTCGGGGCCGTCTTTGTCGTTTCTATAGAAGCTCCATTAATACTCGGTAACGCAATAAACTATATTTAGGGGGCGGCATGGCGTACACGTAGTATGATTTGATATCTCGTGAAACGCCACATGGCCCCTCTGAATTTCTCTTTTCCTCTCGCTCGTACTCTTTCTCTCTCGTTTTCCATCCGCCCCCGCTACGTCGCCTCTTTTCCCGTTTCGTCTCCCCCTTTTCTACCGAAAACCTCGCCGTTTGCCGTTTGACTCTTTCGTTGTTCGCTGAGAGATTAATTTTCTAATCCGTATCGATCTTTTGCAGGCGAGAAAGTCTCACTCGGAAGTCGGGCTCACAAGCATTGTGTCACTTGCGTGACGAAATGAAGTATGACGAAACTAATTTCTGTCGAAATCAACCGTACTCATTATAGGTTGTCTTCGTCTAAACGAAAGTTGAGAAAGTTTTTGAACACAATTACGAAATTTTACGAAAGACAAATATAAATTTTAATCAAACTTCTACGTTCATCAAGTTTTACTGTAAGGTCTGACGTTGCAGAGAACGTGATATAAATATTGTATAATATTATAATTTTCTAAAGAAAAGCGCTTATTGTTTTTTCGTTTTCCTATAAAACAGATTAAATAATTATAGCTTATAATAAACAATATACGTATACGGCATATTTAAGTAATTTATAAACAGGTTCGTGCTTATCGTTAGTCACTCCTTTCCCGTTTCTCCCGAAATACGAAGAATTTCGATGATTCGACAGGAGGCACGACGCTAAGAAAGAAAAAGAGGGATAAACGGAAAGAGGAACCACGTGTCATCGATGGGAAAATAAATAAATTCCGCTAGCTGTGCAACGATACAGCGCAGAACACCGTGGCCTACCTCCTTGTTTACGTCACGCCGCTCTTTTCCGAAAGAAATGGCCTACTTAACGACGGAAATAATAATTAGTGAATGTGTCGACGTTCAATGCACGGCCCGGAAATCCCTGCGCCACGAGACTGGCACGCGTCCTTTGTGTATCCTTCTTCTAAACAACATTCTACTCTCTCGATATGTATTTCGCTACGTTATACATGTGTATTTTATAAAAATAAAATGAAAAATTTTTTAAATCAAGAAGTTTACGAACTGTAAATTAAGACATCGTTTCAAATAAAATTTAGCAGTATTAATCATTTCTTAAGTTTTCTTTTAATTTACAAAAAATGCTTGACGACTTCAATACTGTTAAATATTTTTAAAGTGTGATTTTGTATTAAAACGACAAGCAAGTATATGTATATTTTCTAAATAAAAAATAGTTAGAAAATTATTAAAATTTTATCATGAAACTATAGCTTCTGTGTAATGCATTTATATAATATGTATTTTAATAAAAGTTATATAAAAATTGGTATCGCAAATGTTTTTTAAATTTTACATAATATATATAGCAATTATAAATTTTATTAAATAAATCAAATTGAAATATACAGTTGCTTAAATGCTATGAGCATGCTTTTTTCAAGATTTTAGAATTATTATGTTAATTATATTATATTTATATTAGATCTTAAATTAGTTATATTAAGAATTGAGATTTAAAAAAAGGTTTTTTATAGGTAAAACATCGGAAAGATTGTTCCAAGAATCATTAAAAGGAATCGGGACAGCGTTCAATTCAATCGCATTTTCCAAAATGAGACTTCGAGTGTTCACTCACTAGCCGAACCGAAAAAGGCTCGAGTGCATTCACGAGTCATACCGGGTGTCCTGTGGTTTCCCACAGCGCGGGGCAGAAGCGATTAGAGACGATTAGAAGGTGTTCTGGATTGCGTCCCACCACCGCAAAAGCGACCGGCGTCGACCGCTGTATTCCTGCCCGTCGTCAGCCGTCTTTATACCCCCGTCGAGTCGAGTAACAGATACTCAAGGGTAGATCACCCTCAGTTTTTGCGCCTGAGGCGTCGCATACAAAAGGTTCTCAAAATCAATTATGTAATTATAGCACATAATACATATGTGTATATATATATATATATATATATATGTGTGTGTATATGTATATATGTTATATACATATATTTATATATATTATATATTACAGTACCGTTTATAAGTCCTTACTTTTAAAGTACACTCTTAAAAATAAAATAAAACACTTTAGCAACATAACTACAATAATTTATTTTTTAAATGTATTTTAGTTTTTTAATAGTTAAAAAAGATTAAATTATTTTACTATAATAAAAAAATTACGCAAGAATATGTGTTTTACTTTATTTTTAAGGATGTCTGGAAACTTATGAACGGCAGTATAATATACATATATATATATATATATATAATTATTTAATTTATACCGAAAAAATGCAAATTGGCGAACAAAATTTATAATTTCACAATAAAAGAACTTAAAAAATTAACAGAATAAGTATATTTATTAATTACATTTTAATAAAATTTTTTATAATAATATATAACAATCACATTTCTGTCAAAATAAAAATATGGATAGAAACTCTAAATCTAATTTCTATCATACAATAATTCTAATTTTCAAATAATTAAAAATAAAGTTTCTTTTATAAATTAAGTTTTGAGACTGCATATAAATTTTTCTTGATATCTCAAAGATTTAACAGAATTTAATTGATTTTCCACTGCAAAACGACAGCAAATGTTAAAACAACACTAGAAGTAGAAACGGGCGACGCCGGAAACTAGAGGGGGGGGGCGACCTGCGCAGGATGAAGTGATCCACCCTACGCGCCAGATCCCCACGCACTTCTCATCTTCGCTATCACGATTATTACTTAATAGATATCGCAAGGAGCCGCCAGACGCAAGGAAGACCCTTATTATCGCACGTTATTATCCCGCTACTTGGCCCTTCTTTCCTTCCAACTACCGACTCCTGCGCACATCTCGCGTCGAATGATAACACCAAGATCCCTGGTTGGTCTAAGCCCGCCCAACCCTTGGTAAAGGGCTGCCTGTTGGCTGAAAGAAACTTACAAGAGGGGAGAAAATTTGGGATACATCGGTGATCATCTCCTTACGTTCGATTTTGCTGATTACATTAATAATAATTATATTTTAAAATTGAGGGAGCTTTTAAATGTTGCTTTAGATTGGATATAAATTTTACTTCATGAAAAATTATAATAATAAATATATTGGTTTAATGCAAAGATATCTGTAATGAAATTACATTTTTAAAAACATTTTCTTCCTGAAATTTTGTAATTATAATTTAAAATGTCAATAAAATTTATATAAAATGTTTTACGTCAAACGTTATAAGTTAAAAAATATAGGTAGGTTCATGAACTTTGATGAATGACCTTTAATAAACTTAAAATCACTTTCTTTTGAAAAAGAAAGCGATTAATCATAAATCAAAACTTACGTATAACTACCAAATTATTTAATGCTAAAAGTGATAAAGTGCACCAATGACCAAATAGTTTCTATTTGGAATTTTTATATATAAAATAATTAATATATTTTTATTACGATACATACGATCGATCGACTATGTTTATGAGGAATTTTTCGATCTGAGTTTATCCGAAATACAGAATCGGATATACAGGTTGTTTTAAATCACCCATACCACTCTTTTTTTCACGGAAATAGAAAGTGACCGAAAGTTGGGGAAAAATTATCATTACTAAAGTCTACCTAGACTACCTAATGATGGCATTTTAATTTTCCGGAAACTATTGGAAGTAAGGTAAACCTGGGTCAACTCTGAAATTTTTAATACAAACATAGGTTGAGGTGAGGTGGAATATCGTTGCATAAGTCTTTTAAGAATAAACAACTTTTGCTTAAACTTTTTTATATCTTTTCCGGTTTATGAAAAAAATAAAGAAAAATCACACAGATTATGTGTTATTTATTTTTCTAAATATCAAAAGTTATGGAGAATTAAAATTAAAATTTGTAAGATCAAACGCTATGTGATGAATCAGATGGTGGAATTTGTACTTTCAGGAACAAACCGAAAGTAGGGAATATTGTAGTAAACTCTTAAATTTTTAATTGGAACATAGGCGAATAAGTGTCGTTGGATAGATCGTTTAAAAAGAAATATATTTAAATCAAACTTTTTACTATTTCTTACTATTAACAAAAAAAATATCATTTCTTATTAGCGTATTTCCTTAGCTGAGTCCGGCCATTGCTTGTAACAACTAGCTTAATTTTGTTTTCCTTATTTCTGATTTGATCCTGAAAGTAGAGATATCACCATCTGATTCATCGGATAGGATTTGGTCTTAAAAATGTTAATTTAAACCCCCGATAACTTTTGTCTGAAAAAATTAATTATTCAATCAATGACTTTCCTTCTCGTAAATCGGAAAAGATATAAAAAAAGTTTAAGCAATAATTGTTTATTTTTTAAAGACTTATCCAATGATATGCCACTCGTCCTATATTTCTACTTAAAATTTCAAAGTTGACCCACGTTTACCCTACTTTCGATAATTTTCGGAAAATCGAAATGCTATTAGATAATTCAGATAGATATTGATAATTACAATTTTTCCCCCAATTTCCGACTGTTTTCCATTTCCGAGAAAAAGGGTAGTATGGGTGGTCCGAAACACGCTATATATTCATTATTACGATGAAAATGGAAATCGCTTTTGGCTTCTAATGCCAAACGACTTTGCGATCAGTCGAAATACAGAGAGAGAGTGCTGGCAGATAATCGCTCCTTGAAGGCGCCTATCTCGGTAAAAGTGGTTCACGAGGAAGGCGTGGTGATCACGGCCGCCTGGCATCAAAGAGAAAAATTAGTCGTTCTATAAGTGCTTCTTTAATCGCGGCATTTCCCTTTGACAGTAAACCACTACCATCGACTCTGTCAAGAAGCTTCTGCGGCATTTACCGACGGACTGGCAGCCGGCCACTCGACCAATCACTTTCACCGATATCTGCCACGAGAGACCGAAAAAAAAAACGGAAGAGTATGGATTATCGACTATAGAGGAATGCCGGAAAAAGAGCGACGGAATTTTTCGGGAAATAGTAACAATCCTTTCTCAGCCAACAATCATTACAGTATATGAGACAAAGATCGACGTTCTTACCATACATTTATCGCCAAATTTTTAAGCCTCGTGATTGATATTAGTTTGTTTCTAAACAATTTTGGATACAAACAAATTTACATCAACACACTAAGAGAAAAAATGGTTGGAATAAATCCCACTATATATTTTATAGTGGATTTTGGCCTCAAACATATTTCTATAGTTCATTTAAACATGCAAAATATAACAGAGTGAACACAGATTTGTAGTCATCATATTTCCTTTTTTATTATTACCATGTATACAGTAAAGCATGCTAAGAATATAGTTACCTGTACCAAATTGTATTGACTATATAAAATGGTTAATTTCTCTTATCATTCCATATATTCTATCTTACTATATTTTTACTTCAAATGATTATAATTACACTGTCCGACACGAATTTTAGACCACAAACCGGACAAGGTGATTCTTATAGATTTTTCGTCGTTGAAAACGAATCCGCAATTGAAATTGCCCTATCACGTCACGTTTTTGAGAAAATTGGACTTAAAGGTGCCAAAAATGGCATTTTTAGGTACTTTTGAG
>NJRQ01000569.1:65535-80275 GCA_003063805.1 Aphaenogaster ashmeadi
TTCCAAATACCATACATTTTTCTCTCAGTGCCGATAAAAATTAAAATTAAATCTTCACAATATTAAATATTGCGATAATGTATCGCAAAATTTTCTTCGTATTTATTTCGCGTTATTTCCTTTTTTATAAAACCATTAATCCTGACAGTTATACCTGAATGAAATCCTAGAACTGGTAACAGTATATTTTATAAAAATTGTTAAGATCAATTAATATTTATTTATTCATTGTAATTCCTCGTTTAATAGAAAAAGTTTGACAAATCTAATTTATGACTAGATAACTAGAAATAATTATTAGACTATTACACATTGACGTCTGGTTTCTCTCGGAAATAAAACCAGACACGCTCGCCCTTATCGCGGATAATGTATTCATTTTTTTTATTCGTTTGCTGTAAATTGTTTCAATCTTATACAGGGTGATTCAATAAAAGCGTGCAAAAATTAAACAGGAAATAGGGGATGCTCTACTGAAGCCAGCTTAAGGAGATATGGGCTTAAACATATCTATCGCTATCGCTAACTGTTTTCCATATTATTTACATTTATTATTTACATTTATTTACATTTATTTACATTTTAAAATTATTTTTATATTATTTACAAACCTGAATTAACAACGTACCATTTTGTATCTCACAACAGTTGCTGAAAATGACGGCCACCAACCTCAATGCAAGCATGACATCGGTGTACGAGATTGTGCCTCACCCTTTCAAATATCCCTGACGTGTTTTTTTCATATAATAATATAGAAAACAGTTAGCGATAGCGATATGACATGTTTAAGCCATATCTCCTTAAGCTGGCTTCGAGATCCCAAGTTCCTTATCTCAAAATGTTCAGTAGAGCATCCCCTATTTCCTGTTTAATTTTTGCACGCTTTTACCGAATCACCCTGTATATATCGTACAAATAGCTGCACGCGACACATACACACTTTATAATTTTTCAAAAATGGAAAAGTTGCAGTAACTGTTCATTGTTGGATTCTGTTCTGCAGAAATATGAAGAATCGAATTTTTGCCCATTTTTAAACTGTAACTACTCAGCGAATAATTAACGTAAAAAAAATTTTTTTAAAGTTTTAAAGATCAAAGCCTCTATTATAAAATGCATTTGGTCAATTTTTATTCAACTGAATTCCTAGAAGTGTGTACGACTTTGAATAAGAACATGTTTGAGACATTCAAAATCTTGAAATTTGCAATCTTCCATGGAGTAGAGGAAAAATCGCAGAACTGGTTAGTTCTTGACATCATCTTAAAGTACGCAGTTTGCTCTTTCAAATGAAAAAAAGAACATTGTCCTATGGCAATTATTTGCTAAGATATCACAATTAAAGTAAATCCTATTTTTTTGACGATTTTGACGATACCGCCGGCATTTACATAATTCGATGTGCACTACGAGGAGATTGCTCGGTTGGATTTTGCACATCGTGTACGTGCGTGTGTGCGTGCGTATATATGTTTGTGTATTTGCGTGCGTGCGTGCATGCGTGTGTGGTGTGTTTGAAGTATGTGTGAAATGTGGACTGTATGTGTATAGACTATAGAGTGTGTATAAAATGTGGAATGTATGTGAAGTACATGTATGCGTATTTGTGTGTGAAGTGTGGAATATATTTGTGGAATGCTGGTGTGTGCGCGTGCATGCGTGTGTATGTGGAGTGTACGTGTAACGGCTGTGTGCGCGCGCGCGTGCGCGCGCACACCCGCACTTCACACATATTCCACACTTCATACATAAATATACGCGCACGCATGCACTTTACAGGCACTCTATATTCGACACACATTCCACATACACCTCACACACACTTCACATATACTCCACACACACAAATAAACACATACGCGCGCGCGCACACATGATGTACAAAATCCAACAGAGCAACTGCCCCGTGGTGCACATCGGGTCATGCAAATGTCGACAGTATCGTCAAAATCGTCACAAAACATGGTTTACTTTAAATTGTAATATTTCAGTAAATAATCGCTGTATGATTATTATGAGCAATGTTCTGTTATTCATTTAAAAGAGTAAACCGCATATTCTTAGATGGTATAAAAACCATGTTCTGCGATTTTTTTCCCTACTCCATGAAAGATCGCAAATTTCAAGATTTTGGATGTCACAAACATGCCCTTATTCAAAGTCGTCCACTTTTGGAAATTCAGTTGAGTAAAAATTGACCAAATGCATCTTAAAGACTTTGACCTTTAAAGCTCTTTTTTATTTTTTTACATTAATTATTCACTGAATAGTTACAGTTTAAAAATGGGCAAAAATTGATTGAGAAAAAGGGGTCCGCTAATTATTTTACGTAGTGTATATTAATCTGTTTTAGTCTTGTATAGATGGCTACAAAGATTTTAATATGTACCTTGATGTATACTTAAAAACTTTATGATAAAATTGGATATTATCATCTTTTATTTATTGCTGTTAGAATTTTATATTAAAAATTATTATAAGTACAATAAAAGCTTGCAAAATTGTAATTTCCTTAAAATATTTCTGATGGTTTCACTGATCAAAAGTAAGAAACAAATTTATTGCATTTGCATATAACAAGCTTATTATCTTTAGTATTTTTATTTTACACGTTGGTCTTACTCATAGAAACCTTTCATTCAGGTTTCATTTATTCAATTTTAACTTTATTTGGCATCGTTTTGGTAAATACACAACATTTGTCATGTGTAATGTGTTACATTATTTTATAATTTATTGTTATATCTTTTCCTTCTCACAAGCTTTATTATGAGTTAAATTAACTTTTTAATGTTTAGTTTATACTGAGGAAGACTAAGTACAGTCGAAACGTCTATTTTATTTATATTTTTCTTTTTGCATATATAATAAATACAATTATTCAATTTTCATTCCATCCTAAATCTTGCTCGTTTCTATTGACTATTTCCCCTTTCTATTATTGTAAGAAACAAAGTTTTTATCATACATGATAACTTTGCAATGTAAATTATTATACACAGTTGCAATAAAAATAATATGTGAAAAAGTTAAATGTTTTCAAAATATCGAAATGTTTTGATGAATCACTTGTATAACATACACAAAAATACGAATATCCTTTTTGTAGTTGTTAAATAATTTAACGAAAGGATTAATTAATTGTCGCAACTTATCGTAAGAATTGTTTTGTCAAAAAATGGAATGAGAAAAAAACAGGTGTCGACTTATTTATGCGAACAGGTTGTATGGGGTGAAGGAAAGTCCCGCGGGACTTCATCGCGCTACCGTTTTCCCGACAGAGTCCCTTTGACTTCGGTGTCGGATGTTCCCGGTTGTTTCGTTTTTAACTTGAGAAAACGAAGGGAAGTTTTTTTTCCTCAAAGGGTCGATATATACACCAGCGGCTATTATACGCTCGTTCGCGTCGCTCCGTCATCTGGAGATGGGAGCGTGTCATCGTAAAAGTAGGTTGATCCGCTGTTTCTTTTTCTTTTTGCGTATTACACAAAGATCCGATGTAATTATTAAACGGCATTTAGTACCGTCAAAATTTAAATACCAGCAGGAACAGATGAGACGAAAACAAGATAACGACACTAATCGAAATTTTTGTGAGAACACAGATAAAAGAGCGGAATAGCGCAAAATAATATTTCTTCTCAGAAGAAAAGATTGAAAATGGAAATTTTATATTCTAATGTTCTATATAAATACAGAGTTAATATGTATGCCCTAAGTTCCCACGGAAATTAAACACGAATAAGAATAGTATCAAAAGATGTTTATTAATTACGCATCTAAAAAAATTCATTAAAAGGAAAGAAACTTAGAAGTCATCAAGTCTCTGCCAGAGAGCATTTAATCCTCAATTACATAAACAGGTCCAAATCATCCGAGCAAAACACTGTTTCACAATTTTTTCCAAAACTCTTGCTTACGTTTTTGGTTATAACTTTTGACATTATTATCATAACATTTTCTCGTTTACAGATTTGGATTCTGTACTTCAGCGTTCGGCGTTCTGATTGAAAAAAATTTATTAAAATCCGTTAAAATTTATGGAAGATACAGCGAAAAGAAAAAACCTCGGGTCCAAAATATCCGTTCCTGTACATTGCGATTGCAAAAACATATATGCACGGGAAAAAAAGTAGCTGCCGTATAGCTAAAAACTGCGTGTGGTAACTAAATTGCAGTCGTAATATATGGACAGCGAACATCTTAGCTGTGATACCTATTTCATTGCTGTCGTGACTATAAATTTCTAAATTACAGCAAAGTTTGCTGTAGTTTAGAAATTTATAGTCACGACAGCAAACATAGTTTAGCAAATCATGATTAGCTATGGTAGCGAAATTTTTTTACAATAAATTTCTAAACTACAAACGTTTTGGTGTAGTTTAGAAATTTATAGTTTAAAACTTTGCTAAACTGTGTTTGCTATCGTGACTATAAATTTCTAAACTACAGCAAAACTTTGCTGTAGTTTAGAAATTTATAGTCACAACAGCAAACACAGTTTAGCAAATCATATGATTATGGTAGCAAAAATTTTTTTTTTCGTGTGTACTTGAGGGTTAATTGCGAAAATATTTAATTCAAGAAACATCCATACTATCAAGTTGGAAGATATCCGAAATTTTCCGCTCCCTTTCGAGCGAATTTACGATAGAGAGAATTCTCCCTCCCCCTTTCGCACCACGCGCGTTCTCGTCTAATTTGCGTCGCAGACTCGCGCTATATCGCGCCGATATCTCACGGGTAATATTATTACACCGTGAAGAGCCGGCAGTCGGAGCATTCGCGTTCGCTCGAGTCGATTGGCAAAAAGACGAGCACGATGGCGATGGCGATACATCGCGGATCGTGTCGGCGGCGGCGACGGCAGCGGAGGGAAGATGCCTCCGCCGCCGAGGAAGACGTCATACCCTAAATCATACCCCACTTCGCCGTCCGTTGACGGCGAGCTCCCTCAATTTACTAATTGAATCCCGGGTTCCTCTCAGGGGCGTAGACCAGACCGGGCTCCGCCCGTTTTGACGGGGTCGGATCACGACAGGTCTCTACGGATACACCCACCCGTACTTGCGACTGCTACCACCGACGGCGAAGCAGCGAACGCAGCCGGGGGCTACGCATCATGCACGGGGGGCAGCAGATCGGTACCGCACCGAACTCTGCTCTCTCAGTGTCCCTTTGACTGCACGTCCGAAACCGCATCGCGTTATTCGTCAGTGAGACCAAGCGCAAACACAGCGACTTCAGCCTACGTCGGGTGACAGCCTGCGTGCTGAAGGTTTGCGGTCCGGACGTAGATTGAAGAAGAAACGCCCGGCGAGCAGGAAATAGAAGACAAATTGAAAATATTAAGTCTCCATGCCCCAAGGAGACTTATTTTGGATCTCTGATCCTTAACTCGTGATAACTGTGGGCCGTTTTGGTCCGGAAAACTACCCGGGGACTTTTAAGAAGAAGAAAAAGAAGAAGAAAAATTGCTAATCAAAGATAAAAGAATAATGAAACATATGCATCAACGATAAATTTCGTTCTGTGGTCCGAGATCCGAGTGAGAAAGTCAAAGAGACCATCACACCGAAAGATAAAATAATCTGTGTAAATAATACGAAGTAATCGGGCCGGCAATAAATTTCATCCCCCATTCAAACGAAGTTCGAATGCAAATTGAAGAGATCTTCATGCTTGAGAAATATAATGAGATATAATAAACAGAAATAATAAAACCTAATAATTGGACGACAACTTTTGTTCCCTTAACGAAAGTGGAAGAGGCTTTCATAATTGAGGAATATAACAAGATATAGTAATCAATAAAATAATTAAACCGTAAAATAAAATAATTGACCGACGGCGAGTTTAAGTTGAGAATTCGGGGTGAGCGTTTTGTGCAGTTAATACGAGTTGTGACAAATTAAAGGAACCTAACGTGATAATATCAGGCAACATGCTTGGCGGATACGAGGCGCAGACAGAGTATTATCCACAGTGGCATCAACCGTATAATTATGTCACTCAGCTTCCCTACGGTGAGTGCACGCACATACGCATGCTAATGAACAAGACCAATTACTCCTCAAATTAATTTGAATACCACAGCAAAACGCATTCGCCTACGATTTTTTTCAAGACTAATGAGTAGTGATTTCAAACTAGAGCACGAATATAAAAATTTAGATAGATATATTTGAATTTAGATAAATATATCTAAATTTTCCCATTTTATTTTATAAACATAAGAAAATTAAAGGTAAAAACGTAGAATTTAAGAATGTAGAAATACAAGGAAACGTGTTTTATAAAACACGAAACTTTTCAAATTACAGAAATTTTCATTAATTTTGCGTGCGAGCCAAGGATATATTTCGCTGTATCGTAATTTTTTTAGCCATATCGCGGTTTATCTTTTTATACATTATATAGCATCATAGATCGTTTATCATTTTATTTTTTTAATGTTATTCTAAACTTATTTTATTATTTTTAAAGTGTATAATAACATATATAGTGCCTAATGAGATAATCTATTTACGTAAGTTCAAGGATGGAAAAATTCTGTAATGACAGAACTCGATTTTCCGGTTTACACGCGGAGATTGACGTTATTTTCGCTTCTCTTATCATTAATTTGCCATTAATTCATATTCAGGCAACACCTATCATTACGACTGATGATGAAAAAAGCAGTAAATCAAACAGCGTAGTACAGATAGAATTAGTATTTAAATGAAAGAATAATTAATCGCAAAATGCAAAGGTTTATGAATAAACATTGTATAAGAGTTTTTTATGCAAACGATATATTTTTTGCTTTAAGTATCTTACGTATATGATTTGTTCAATAATTCAACATCTGTCATTAACGCAATGTTTTACATTGGTATTTTATTTTAATAAATAAGGTAAAAATTGCCAATAAGAGCCAACGCTGTTGTTAGTGCGTAATTAGAGTAGTCACATCTTTACTCGACATATGCATCGAGGAGGACCGACTCGAACCGGGATCGAAACGTTTGCGACATTTAATTTGTATATTAATTGATGTTAAATAGACATTAATTACGCACTAACAACAGCGTTGGCTCTTATTGGCAATTTTTACCTTATTTATTAATTTATTTACATAGAGCCTTACAATTCTTATATTTATTTTATTTTAACAAATTGTTGTGCAAATAATATGAATATTTTTTAGAAAAGGTTACTTTCTGCTTACTTATAACATATTAAAGCCCGTATGAGACTACGCATTGGAGATTAGAAAATTCGACCAATTAGATCATCTTAATCTTCATTCTCTTCGTTCTGATTAGTCGAATTCTAATCTCCAATTCACAATCTTCAATCTCCAATACGTAGTCTGATACTGGCTTAACAAGAAGATATATAGACATACAACTATTTTGGTAATTAAAACTAAATGAAGGTTTATACTTTAAATTGGGATATTACTTGTAGGGGATAAGACAACCAGATGTAGATTAGGCACTAGTTCCAGATTATTTATCATATTTAAGTAATTAATTATTATATTTTTCGTCGAATGGCGCATATCATAAAATTCTTTAACATTTGTTTTAGCTTTGTAAATTATCAATTATTTACTAGCAGCAATGCTGCATATTTTATTGATGTCGTTGAATAATAAAATGTGAGAAAATGTCAATTATAAGGTGTTTTTTCAAAAATTCACTCAAAGTAAACACCTATAAGAATTGCCCTAAGACTTTTACAGGATGTAGTAAGTAGCATTAGATTTCATGGAAAAAATCAATATTACGCTGAGTTGAAATTAAATATATCCACGGATGTCTGTTTAATAACCATGAGGGTCTAATTGTGGATCATTTCATTTAATTAAAATTAAAAAATATAAAACAGTAATGAAACAAAATCATCCATAAAGTATTCTTTATGATTAATTATAATCATTAAATATTTTATTGTTTGTCTGATATCTTTCTGAATGAAAATATAAATTTTTATTCAAAGAGGTGATCCCGAAGTAATGCCCTTATCCTATCATTTTTTCCATGCAGCAAATGCGAAAATTCAACAAATGCAAAATCTCAATCGAATCGAATTAAATTTAAACTTCATGTTCTTTAACTATTTTAAGAGACATTGTAGAATATAATATTATTTAAAAATATTATACTAAATTCTTTAACGTAGAATATATTGCGTAAACTAGAGAGGTCACGTTTCTTCTAATGTCCTTATGTTTAATCACATTACAATTATATCCTATCCGAAGACCTCCGAGAATCATTATAATTTCAAGCCTCGAAGAATCTATCTACTATTTCGCAAATTTCGCAAAAGAGAGTTTTCTATAAAAAATTATAGCGTGGTTATAGTTATTACGAACGGTTTTTGGTAGAATCATTTAAGAACCAATTTCATCAATACATCTATAGATCACACAAAAATGCGGTATGCATCCGATTTCTGCACAGGACCTCTCGGCTCGGTTCCCGATGCCGACAGTCAGTCCACGTATTGGGGAGGCGCGGATTCCGGTATCTCAGGGGGTAGCTCGGGCGCCGGTAGTCCCACTACGTCGACGCCACCTCTTATCGAAGAGATCGGCGTCCAGGAACCGAGTTACTCACCTCTGCAGCCATATGTGCACCCCTCGGCCGGCCAGCATTACACTACCTTGCCGTATCCCCAAGGGCAACAGGAAACGTTACTCCACCATCATCACCATCATCCACACCATCACCATCATCAATCTGGTCATCGACGCGAGCATGAGTTTATGAGCGCCCAGATTGGCCAGCAGATCGTCGACGGTACCCTTCAGCAGCATCTTCATCAGGGTGTTCGCGTAGGCGAACACCAAGGTGGCGTAGCACCCAGGCCGAAGAGACGAAACACCGCAAACAAAAAGGAAAGGAGACGCACACAAAGTATTAATAATGCCTTTTCTGATCTGAGAGAATGCATTCCTAACGTGCCCTCGGATACAAAATTATCGAAAATCAAGACCTTAAGGCTAGCTGCGTCCTATATTGGATATCTGATGGCGGTCTTGGAAAGCGACGTAGGAGAAGAACCGCAGACCTTCCGCGCGGAGATTCTCTCCGCAGGCAGGAGGAATAAAGCGACTCAACCTAATCAAGTAAATAACTTAATTATTATTAATTATACAGGGCAGGGAAAGGATTAGGAGAGCGACAGCGGAGGGATGAGGGGTGTGAATGAGACAGAGAATGTGATATATCAGAGATGTGTTGCAAGAATGTGAGTATGAGAGTATGAGAATAAAAGAGATTATATTAAAAACGGAAGTTCAAACGATTTAGGCTAATGCGTAATGCGTTATAAAATAGGGTATATGTGTGTGTTTGTGTGTATGTATATTTGAAAAACGGAAAAGAGTAGGTTTAATTAAAAGTTTTAAATTTTGTATTATACGTTTTTTGGGGTTCTTTTTTGTGTTTGGCTAAAGTATTATTGTAAAATAATTATAATTCTA
Organism: Aphaenogaster ashmeadi; assembly: GCA_003063805.1. Taxonomy (NCBI): domain Eukaryota; kingdom Metazoa; phylum Arthropoda; class Insecta; order Hymenoptera; family Formicidae; genus Aphaenogaster; species Aphaenogaster ashmeadi. Next base: position 75,020 of record NJRQ01000569.1, read on the forward strand.
AGGAGAGCGATAAATATACTACTAAAAAAACTATTATTGATTAATCACTTACAGGCATATACAATTGCAGTCACAATTTCATGATATTTATTGATATAAAATTACAGTAGAATAATCTATATAATTTATCTATAATAAATCAAATAATGGAGCTAGAGAGAGAGAGAGAGAGAGAGAGAGAGAGAGAGAAATAAAATATTATTCTGCTACTCAAAGGAGCAGAATAAAAATAATTCATTGTTAAAATAAGAAAAGTTTGATGAAATTCTTGCATTTTGAAAAAATGGAAATATTTGAATAAACTGATAACGATCATCTTTTAAAATTCATCAATAATTTGATATAAAAATATAAAACGCATTTTGCAACTGATAAGACAATAACAGCTTAACAGTTCTAACAGTTCTTGTTGAAAATATGCACTGACGAAATAGCGCTAACATATTTATACTTATCTATCTTCGCTTTTCCTCGTTTTTCGTTCATTTTCGTATTCGTGAGATTTTTCATCCTTCCGAAAAATCCTAAAGAATTTCGAGAGCTACTCGAAGCCGCGTGCGGCGGCTTTCGGTCGCGGGTTCGAAAGTTCTTCAGGATGAATTATTCTGTCTCCTGTAGACGGACTTTCTTAAATCTCTCAAAACGCTTTTGTAAGCGTCGCTCCAACATAAACATTCGCCGCTTTAATTGCGTTCGTACGTCGGCCTGAGACCTCGATCTTTGAAGCGCCATCATCCTGCTTCGGGATTTGTTAAAAACGAATTATACCCCAATATTGTCATATAATCTCATTATTATATAAAACCTGATGAAACCTTATGAAACCAAGGATTGTGGAAAAATAATTTTATTGTAATTTATGTTTGTTTAACCGAAGTTAAATTGATATGGCATAATACACAACTTAAGAAACAACTCAATTTAATCTAATTGTAAAGATGCTGCAATTAACGGGTTAATTAACAAATGTATTTGATTATTACGATTATTTTGTACTTTAGTAAAAAATTCATTGCATAATACGTTACATTCATTACATTAAAGAATTATTCCGATTCAGCTTCATTCTAATAATAGACCTTTGAGTTTCCATTGAGAGGTCATTGCCTTTAAAGGACTTGGTAAGAAGTGCTATTATAAGGAAACAAAGGAAATTCGATTCGATTTTCCGCCCAACTCCCTTCTAATTCTGAACTTCGGAAACAATTTGCTTTCCTCAAACCCGTATTTTGTGGCTTTCTTCATTTTCTGCGATCGTTAACCGCCCACGTGGAATTTTCTTCCTTCAATAAAGGTCACTATAATTCTCACTCATGGTCGATAATCAATGTCCTTCGTCTCTTAGATCAATTTGTCTGACAATTATTGAAGTTCTATCTCCATATCTGGTTTCACGTCTAATCTTAAATTAAAGACGAAATGAAAAGAAGCATTCTATATGTTCGAGTTGACGTTACATTAGCTATAGAGACAAGATTAATTTTTGATAGAAACATATGTCATCGAGTATTTTTGTTTTTTTTCGTAGAATGAGTCGTGTTTGCAATCTACCTCGAATCTCGGCCACGAAGAACCGACGAAGAGCAAAGGACGGACGGGTTGGCCACAGCACATGTGGGCCCTCGAATTGAAGCAAGAATCACCGACCAGCCAGATGCAATAAAATATACCGGAGACACCACTGTCAAAACATATCCGCGATATTTCACAAAATATCGCTTGAAACGATCGTTCCTTTTTGCGCCTGACATTATTTTTTACCGTCGGAAAGAAATGTGGCCCGCGATTTAACGACTGACGTGTCTTTCAAACATTTTCGAATGTCTCGTGGAAGAATTACAAGAAATTCGAAATTATTGAAGAATAATATGTAATTTCGTTTATAAAAAATATTGTTTTATAAAAAAGAATTCCAAATCTCAAGAAAAATGTAGAGAAATCGCGACCTGAAAAAACATAATTATTCAGTGTAAAAAGGTAAAATCATTTTGTATATAGCATGCATGTATATTCATGATGTGTATATACATAGAGTTTCGTTTTTTCTCTAGCAATCGGTGTTCATACTTTTAGCCAAAGAATATTATATATATTTTACCGATGAATCTTTTTTTGTAAGTTAATAATAACGCGATTAAGTTGCAATTAAGATCACGATTTTCGGTTGAATACATGTCGTTGATTAGAATTAAGAACCTTTGTAAAGTTTTGTATAAAGTATCGTTACAGAAATGTATAAAATGTCGCTAGCAATAAACAATGTACCATAATAAAACGTGAAATTTTATTTTTCACCTTCCTAATAAATTATTATTTTCAATAAAGAATCTATAGATTTGTCATCAAATTTTTATAAAAAACCGAAACCTTATGATTTTTTGCATAAATTACATACAGAAACAAATTATTATATTTAATAAAAATTACAAGTCAAAATAATTATTAAGTTAATATTGCAAATACTTGTTGTATTATTATATATGTTATAAAATATAGTATTTATGTGCTACGAAAAGTATAAATATTAAAAAATACGTTGCATATGTGTATGTTTTTAAATTTTAATTGCCATAAAGATTCTCAAATTAAAATTCAGAATAATATTAATACTAGAAATATTTACATTATTAATATCTACATCGTATATTTTCTTATGTAATATGAAAATGAATCAGTTTATTCAAAGTTATCCTTATGGCCTTGTTTTCATATACATATCATTTTGTACTTTTAGTTTACATATATATCCCACACTTCCTAAAAGAAGAAGCCGTGAGAAGTTCTCCTTCTCTACCTTTTCCTTTTACTCAGTTGGCTCATTATAGACGGAGAACTCATTGTGTAGAGCGCTTGGTTTCGGATTTCGTGGCTATCCTGGCGCCAGTACTTGGTCCCATGTAGCGTATCTGATACTTTACATGTAGCCAATATATCCCGAAAAGAAAATATTAGTGTCTATTTGTCCTTGCACAACAGTAGACAGTACCTTTGATACTATTCTGTACTTATAATTAACTTCGTTCGTTTGTCAATCTTCAAGTTTGTTACTGTTGTATTCGATTATTCCGCGCCATATAAAAATTATTTTTAGAATCCATCTGATCTTTAAGAAAATTGTTCTAGGAAAACTATATATCTATATTATGGAAAGGGAATTCCTCATAAGCATTAAAAAAGTTATAACCTATTATTTAGTTTCTTAAACATCATCAAATTGGTCATCTTTCTTTGTAATGCAAACTAACTATGCGATATATTTCGATTCAATTAACTCAAATATTTAATTATTTAATTATCATCCACTTCAATTTTGCTATCTCAGAAATTTCGGGACTACATATTTATTTACGGTTGCTCATAAATGAACTAATTGTTAAATTAACTTAATTAAAACAAGGATAATAAAATGACAATAAGAACCAAACGCTGCAGTAATTGGGGCGCGTATATAATTTATTATTTTGCGCTAATTTTTGTAAGGATTTATATCGTTTAAGTTTAACTTAACATTTGTAATAAATTATATACGCGCCCCAATTACTGCGCTTGGCTCTATTGCCATTTTATTATCCTCGTTTGAATTTTCAGAGGGCCTTTATATTTGTATTTGTATTATTAACTTAATTAATTTTTAGTTTTTGCTACCAGGAACTTTGACTCTCCTGAGACTAAATATTTGCGATTGTCTTCGATGGCACCGGTCCATCAATGTCTATCGCACCTAAACAACGATTCGATGAACCAGTCGAAGACGACATTGTCGGTTTTGTGTATTGTACGCGAGTGATCGCGAAGTCCGGGATCGATATTACCGAGGCGATTGACGAGCCGTTTGTTTATCGCAACGAGTGGCACTATATTATGCGCGAGCGTGCACGTTCGTGGGACTTCGAGAATGTTAATAGTTGAGCCTCGCTGTTGCCTCGCCGTAAACATATCAGCCGGCTCCTCCGACGCTGACGAAGCCTCGTATTTTGTTATTCGATCCTACAATTCTTTCGTTTATGTCCAATTATTAAACCACGATACTCTAAGCGATAAGTTGGACGATCATCGGCAGCGTATACTGTCTGCATTATCACAGCCGTTGTATTGATCACTATATTACACAGTTTATCACAGCTCTATTGATGTAAAACTCTGTAAAGTGTCGAAATTTTCAAGAATTTTTACAGTAAATTATGGAATAAATTTCGGAAATGGCGCGTTAGAGTCCAGTGGGACATATATGTACGGTGAGCATACATCCTTTATTGAGGACAGTCCTTTATTTCAAGTAGCTGTCCTTTACAGGGCCAAACTGAGGAATTATGGCGCCCCCCATACAACACACGATATCTTATGGATATCCATTTATATTCATTTCATGTCCTGAATGTCCATGGATATTATATGGATGTCCATAGGATATCAGTACTGTCTGGGCCGGGGCAAGGGACCAAAAAGTCGCCCCCTCTCCCCATTCTAGCTTTCTCGATCGCGGTTGCTCTTTGCACTACCCGGGATCACGACGAGGACGTGGCAAACAAAATTCCATTTGTTTTTTACATTTAAAAATTTTTTTGTACATTTTAGTTTTTTATAATTTTTTTGTATAGTATTTTTTTTAAATATATTTTTTAAAGGTTTTTTATAAATTAAAAAAATTGTAAAGAGCCCCCCTCCAACATAAGTATTATTATGAAGATATTTAAACGTACACTTTTCGTGCTTTAGCACCTGCAAATTGTTGAATTATCTCTGTGAAATTGAGGGATTTTGCAAAGTCATTTTTTATCGATAATATTGCCAGATCCGATTATCTATCTTCGAGCATGGTAGAACGCAAATATGTCTTTATAAGTTTTAATTTGCTGAAACTTTGTTCTCCTGAACCTACGGTTACTGTAATAGTTAAGAGTATTCGAAGAGCAGTCCACAAATTTAAAAAAATGTCTTATTGGCGACGTTATGGCGCCCCCTCCCCCTCAAAGACGGCGCCCTGGGCGACCGCCCCGCTCGCCTCACCCATGCACTGGGCCTGGTCCTTTATATTTATTTTTTTTTTTTAAACTCACTTTTGTCCATTTTTACAATATTACGGGAAATTCTTTTCTACTTATCGTTCCAATGTCTGATGTCGTACTGACTCGAGAATTTTTACGAAAACAACTGCGCGCGATAAATGTAATTTCTTGCAATTATGCAACTTAAAGTTGAAACTCTGAAAGCTTGCATTTACACAAAATGTAACTATGAATTGTTTACAATTTTGTG
>NJRQ01000570.1:0-13822 GCA_003063805.1 Aphaenogaster ashmeadi
AGGTAGTAGGATCGTTCACAGGAATCGCGAGGGATCGCATATTTCGAGTATGTTTATAAATAAAGTGTATAATAAATAAAATGATGTTTGTTATTTCCATTATTTGTAAGACTGTGAAACCTTGAAATCATGAAATAAAACAAATTTAACTTTTAACTTCTTAATTATTTTTTATTATTAACTAACTTTTAATTCAATTAATTTCATTATGGGTTAACTTGTATCTTAACTAAGTTAAATTTTCAAGGCTGTTAACTTTAACTTAACTTAAAAAAAAATTTAACTTACCCAACCCTGATAAAATATGTAAAAAATCTTTGTTGAAAAAATAAAAAGAATGAGTATGTAACCAGCATTTAAACCTATTTCTTTAATATATTAAAAAAATATATATACTATCAGTTTTTAAATAATAATTAAACGACTAATAAAGACTTGATATAAAACAAATCATAATCATCAAAATTAAAAATTTTGGAAGCAACTGCTTGTATCCACTTTATACAGGGTGTACAAAAAGTATGAAAATATCTTGGAAACTATGCATTTTAGAAAAAAATGTTTCAAGTAAAACTTACTCTGTTTTGAGGGCTTATGATGAACACATGTTTTTTCTAGGTGTAGGTGTTCCTGACCCACTTGGCATGTAATATTTCTGAAACATTACTGCAATACACCATGATTGCAGTAATGTTTCAGAAATATTATATGCCGAGTGGAGAGATTTTAAGGTGATCTTTGTTTTTTTAAATGAAATCATATGATTTACTTTATATAATTCCTCTAGTTATCTGCTGTATAAAAGTATTAAGGTAAAGCTATCAAAAAATCAATAGTTTACGAGATATTTGATATTTTATTGTGGTATATTTTGACATGAACTATGAAATATCTTATAAACTATTTGTTTTTTTGATAATCATACCTTAATACTTTTATGCGTAGAATAGTGGAATGAGTCAGTTGATTTGAAGAAAACACATAGTTGCTTAAAAAAATTTATGTAATTTGTAATGTACAGTTACATACTTTTTTTGAAAAGCAACCATGTGTTTTCCCCACATCAATTGATTCATCATTGCTATTCTAAAGTATTAAGTATAAAAGTATTAAGATACACTTATCAAAAAATGAATAGTTTACAAGATATTTTATATTACATGTCAAAATATGCCAGAATAAAATATAACATTTTTTGATAGCTTTACCTTAATACTTTTATATGCCAAATAACTAGAGGAATTATATTATATAAAGAAAATCATATGATTCCATTTAAAAAAACAAAGGTCACTTTAAAATCTCAGGAACACCTCCACCTAGAAAAAATATGTGTCGATCATAAGATGTCCCCTCGAAACGGAGTAAGTTTTACTTGAAACATTTTTTTCTAAAATGCATAGTTTACGAGATATTTAGGGGTTTCCATACTTTTTGTATACCCTGTATATGTAATTAATTTTTAAGAGGAAATCTATGATTCTTACTTTTCTTCTCTCTGGGCAAGTGTTGCCTCTACTTTTGTGGCATACTGAGTGAGCTGTTTCTCCAAAGTCTCGTTAGACTCTTGAAGATCTCTTTTGAGCGCGTCGCCAGTTTCCAGCTTCAGTCGCAGCATATACAACTCCTGGCGGTAGCACTCGTTCTCTTGCCTCAGCTTTTTACAATCATCCTGACTGATCGAACTTTCCTCCAGATGTTCCTCGATCTTCGTATCATTCGCACTCTCACCGTACAATTCCGATAGTTCGGACATTTTGCGAGGCTCCCCTTTTTCTTCTCTGATGGATCCCGTCCCTATCGAACCAAAGTACGACCTGTACGACGATTCAACTTTATTATTTTGAATTTATCGGTTAGATCATAGATATGTAGAGACATATAGCGTTTTCGATTTGCTGACTCGACCCCGAACCGAGTCAGAAAAGTTAGATCAAAAGTTAGATTTTTGCAGACATCGAGGTTTAAATCTAACTTTTGATCTAACTTTTCTGACTCGGTCGGGATCGAGTCAGCAAATCGAAAACGCTAATAGATTCGGCATTGCATATCTTTTTACTTTAAATGGTCGGACGAGAGAGAAATCAGAAAAGTGTATTGTTAGAAAAGAAGAGTAAAGCCAAGTCGGAAAGGAAAGCGAATGATTGGTTACGCCATTTCGCTTAGAGTGGTTACGACATAGCACTAAAACGCGATTGGCTGTTGCGTCGATAGTCGCGTCGATAGTCGCGTCGGTTACATTGCTATTGGGTAATGTCAACATATTGTGTTGCTGCCTTCACTCTGCATACGTTGCCCTCCGTTTAATCACTTCTTACGTCATTGATCGTGACTATTTGAATATAAACATGCGAATGAATATTTTACAATATCGATTCGTAAATGAGTACATAGATGAAGTTAATTCATTGCCTTGACCACTTCTAATACCTGAACAAATTTTTCGGTAAAATCGTTGCGGCTAGTTCGAGTGTTTCGATATTTCGAGAATAGCAGTTCGATAGATTTCGAATGATCGCAAGTAGAGTCCTATGATATCAGAGAAGCGCCAGCCTTCCCCCACTACTTCTCGGCGGCCGCCATCTTCCAACCATAGGGTCGTGGTGGGAGTATACTCCCACCACGCATAGGGTCGAAGCGGCGGAGCGGAGCCACAGATGTTTATTGTGGTCGGAGTCGGAGCACGCGGAGCGCGGAGCACGCAGCACGCACATATAACCTGGCGTATCGTGCGTACGCTCAAAACTAATTTCCTCAGAGTTAAACTTACTTTTTCTGTCCGTTTTCATATAACGCCAACCTGCACATTGCACTAAGCGACTGCATGACTGCAACCGCGAGCGGTGTGTCAGCTGGCAATGGTTACAAGATGGCGGAAAAACCACGTGACTCTGAGAGCCAATCAAAAACTGTCCGCAACTTACGCTTCTCTGATTATAGGACCCTAATCGCAAGCAGTCACGAATAATAAGGTCTGTTTGTGCTGCTTGCATTTCTCGCACTTCTTGCACTTAAAGCGAGATAAACATACGCGCTGGCGTTGAAGAAAAAAAGAACGAGAAGTACAAGTGCGAGAAGTGCAAGCAACACAAAGAGACCTTATGTCATCAGATAATAGTTATTATCGCGTCGATATCGTGATCAACGATTTATTTCCGTGTTTCAAAAATTGGTTCAACTCTTCGCATATATGTTTCAAGTTGCTTTTTCGAAAAACACAGTGCTAGTGTATTCGTATGGAAAAATACTGCATTGGCTAATCAGAAATTGTCTAGAAATTTCTAGAATTTTGTGTTAGAAAATCAGTTTGATATTTTTCTGCAGAATGACGTAGAACAAAAGTGTAACAAGATGTCCTCTCGACGGAATAGCGAACTTTTTGCTTAAATATTTTAAAATCTGTGTACTATAAAAGCGGTTAAGGGGTATGTAATCAAAGTTAAGCATGATGTGGTGTAGGCTAGGTAAATAAGCTTAAAAGTTTTTTAGAGTGACTTTGATTAAATTCCGAAAACTTAATCAGTGATCAACTTATCAAATAATATAAATTGTTAACATGAATGGAATCATTAATGCTTTACTGTTTAACATATGAAAAAACAAAGCTTCCTCTATGAGGAAGCAAAAAGATCAACATTAAGGACAAACGGTTAAAAATTTTGTTTTAAACAATTCTGCTGGTCGAATGATGTCCATTTCTACCAGTGTAGTTTAATCTCGGTTTAACTTAATCTTAATCTCTTTTTCTAATTCTTAAACCTAGAAAAAAGATAAAGAGTAAGTTAAACCAAGATTAAAGTTAATCTACATTGGTAGAAATGGACATGACTCGCCGATTAAAAGTTAATCGAAATTTGATCAAAGTTGCCCTTAGGGGAAACTGTTCACGGGGAAGCAACGTGATCGCGTTGATGCGCGCGTTGAGTATTCGCCTAGGCGTATTCCCCTTCCCCTCTCGCCGCCGTCGTTGTCGGTGCGTCACATCCCCTCGCCGTCCGACGCGTCACCCCCACCAGCGGCGCCTACTTCGGAGTCAGTGGCTCGCCAAGAAGGAGCAACAGGCTGACGCCAGTGCCACTCGCCTTGGCTTGGGTTGGCTCACAGTGCTTCGGGGCGAGATCCGACACCGCGCAGCGACAGGGAAAGAGAGAGAGAGAGAGAGAGATACCGCTTTTTCCCGTCCGGAGGCTCGCAGCGGGGCGCGGAGTTGCCAAAGCTGCGGCATCATTAGTACGGAGCGCAGGTTGTTGCCAGATCGCCGGCAGACAGAGTCAACGTAAGCGCAGCGACGAGGTATCGGATCGGAGCCGTTCGTCGGAGCAGCAGTTCTCGCACGGAGACCGGGACGGTGAGGTCGAGTCGGTGAGGGTCGCGACTCTACGAGAGGAGAATAAGCCGCGCGTCTCCTCCCGCTACCCCGTGCCGCGTCGCGTCGTGATTGCGACTTCCTCGAAGAGTGCTCTCTCTTAAATGTCCGACGACCCTCGCCATCCGGCCGTCGCGCTCCCGCGGTGCCAGAAACGCTCGCGCTCGTGATCGCGTCCGTGTCCCGCTCCCGCGGTGCCGTGATCCCGAACGTTTCGCGTATCATGTTCCTCGCCGTCGTCGTCGCCGCCGTCGTCGTCGTTACACACCGCGGTGACGTATCGAGGAACGGTGGAGCGCGGAGACGACGAGAGTGACTACGTTTCCGTCCACCTCTGCGAATGTGCATCGCGCGTACCATCGCGGGATCTCCTGGGGGACGACTTCCTGGAAGACGACACGTCCTCGTTTTCAACATCGCGTGCAACATCGAGCACAACGTCGTGCGTTATCGTCCGACTGCTAGGCGAGCGCTGCCAGTTGAGCGCTAGGCGGGATCTCTGGAGGATCGAGAGAGCGCTCTCCCTCTCTCTCTCTCTCTCTCTCCGTTTCTCTTACTCTTTTTTCTCAGGTCTCGTTTCCTGTGCTCTCGCACTCGTCACGAGTCCATGCAGGTAGGGCGAGCCGTTCCGACGGAGAGGTGGGATCGATGAGAAGAGCGAGTCTCGCAGTCTCAAACGGTGTGGGCCACCCGTAACACAGAGATCGGGAAGCGATCGAGCGCAGTGTGGAGATAGTTGGCGGGGTGGAGGGCGGCGAGAGACTATCCCCATCGGTATCGCGGGGAACGCTGCTGGTGCCCAACGGCGGCGGCGGCGGCGGCTGCGGCGGCGGCGGCGGCGGCGGCGGCGGCGGCGGCGGCGGCGGCGGCGGCGGCGGCAACGGTGGCGGCGGCGGCGACGGCGACGGCGACGACTGCGGCAACGACGGCGTTGTCCCGATTGTTCTATTCTGTTGCGAAACGTGCAGGTAGAAGAGGGAACGGTCATCCCATGGAAATGGGACGATCGTAGAGAAAAACAGGTAGACGGAGGACGAGAGAGGTCCGCTACATCTCGTGCGTATATGCGGATACGCATATAGGTACGCGCCGTGGAAAGGGCAATCCGCGAGCGAAGTCGGAGCGCGGAAGCGGATAGGCGCAGAAGGAGCGACGAGGACGCGCCGATACGGACGGGGAAAGGAAGACGGGGATACACACGAGCAGCAACAGGCAACAGGGAAGAGAGCGAGTGCGCGCGATCGAGCGAACGTGTGATCCAAAATGGCGCTGAATCAAGACGTGGACCAGTTGTCCAAGAGCAATCTCGTCGTCAGGGTCGACCAGAATTCCGAGTCCGATCTCCAGGCCCTCTTCGACACGGTCCTGAAGCCCGACTCCAAGCGGCCGCTGCAGGTGCCGCTGCGCATGCGCAATCTGCCGGATTCCTTCTTCAATCCGCCGTCCACCGGCAGCAAGAGCCCCTCGATCTCGCACTCGCGCGAGAACTCGGCGGATTCCGCGTTCGGCGTCGCGGTGACGGCGACGCCGAACGGCGGCGGCGCGCCTAACGGAGCCGCGACCGGCGGCGGCGGCGGGGGCGGCGGCAACGGTGGTGGCGGTGGCGGTGGCGGTGGCGGTGGCGGTAACGCCGCAGGTGCCGCGGGTACCGGCGGCGGCGGCGGCGGCGGCGCCGGCGGTGGCGGCGGCGCGAACGGCACCGCGAGTGCGGCCGCGGCGGCCGCCGCCGTCGCCGCCGCGGTCGGCCTCACCGTTTCGCATCCCCGCGCCCACAGCAGCCCGGCCTCCCTCCAGCAGACGTACGCGTCGGCACAGCAAGCGCCGCAACACGCGCCGCAGCCGCACGCGCGTCACCACCATCATCAGAAGCAGCGCAGCTACGACGTCATCAGCACGGTCGACGACCTGGGCCCGCTGCCGCACGGATGGGAGCAGGCGCGCACCCCCGAGGGCCAGATCTACTTCCTCAAGTAAGTCACTCCCCGCCGTCGCGTGTGTCACCGCTTTTTCCTTACGCGACTCGAGGGGGCCGGTTGCCGGGGGGGTGGGTGGGGGAAACACGATCTACCCTGTTAATTCCTTTGGGTCATTTTTAACTATTACTGTAGGTCGCCACTGCTCCTACTCAATATGTTGTTAATTTCGACATCTTGTTTTAGTTAAATTAACGACAAATGTGATCGGATCATTTTGACACACACATGGTTAAATGTCAACCAATGTTTTAGTTTAAGTGACGACATATTGGGTAGGAGCAAGGGCGTCCGCGGGATTTTTTCCAGGGAGGGGGCATGATTCAAAATATTACTTCCAGAATTAGAATACTTATAATTTAAAATATTTATACGCCTTTTGAAATTATAATTCTATATATATGGATCAGGGCAAAGATCGACAAGGTTAGCACAACTTTGTCTTTCCTTTATTTAAAGGGAGAGCAAATGCTTAATTTTTTGCTGATTCCAAGGAGGGGGGCAATGCCCCCTCTTGCCCCCTCCTGCGGACGCCCATGGGTAGGAGCAGTGGCGATCTATAGAATAGTTAAAAAGGACCCAAAGGAATTAACGGTGTACAAAGCCCTTTTCCGAAGGTACAATTTCCTTTTATCTCGCGTCTATCCTCGAACGTATTCTCTTAAAGTCATATTTTTTAGAAAATCAATGCATTCAACCGAATTTGTTATCAACGTAATCTACTGTCGAACAAAAGTATGGATGGAAAACGCGTCGTATTCATAGAGCGCACAGAGTACCTCAAATCCACAGGTTAATCATTTAACAATAGATTCTCCAATTTGGGATGATGGTTTAGGGATACCGTCTATAGTAGAATTCTACCCTCGCAGGTAGAATTTTCTTGTTCTCCTGAGATTAGGAAAATTTCACGTTGGGCGCATTGTCACGGTCCATTAGACGACGGTTGTTTTGCGACTCATCGCCACCGATAATAATACCTTTTATTTCGAAATCTCACGTACCTCGATGCCGTTCTTTATCGTCTCGTCGTGCCGGCTTACTCATCTTCTCTCTTCATTCCTCTTCGCTCGTTGCTCTTCCGAGACCCCCACTGCTTCTCTTCACGCGCGGAGGGGAAAGAAAGACGCGTCTTCGGTCTCTCCGTTAAGCCCCTCTTCGTTGTTGCCAACGTCCCTTGCCCTCGGAACCGAGCACGGCCGTCATGGTACTCGGTCATGCGGTGTACATAGCCGACGTGAATGCGCTAATTAGCATATTCGGGTAAATGGACGACGTCATTATTAATGCAGGAATTTGAAGAATTTTGGAGAAAAAATGGTACAAGTAAACAGCTTGGTATACATTATAATTTGTCCTATATTCTCTATTGAACAGACGAATGAGAAAAAGTTTTTAGAAAGATAACTTGTGATAAAATAAAGAACAGTACACGCTCTCTCTCTCTCTCTCTCTCTCTCTCTCTCTCGCTCTCTGATTAAAATTTCGAATCGACTTCCTTTTAGCGAAAATACGTTATTTATTCATAATGTTACCTTTATTCTTTATATTTTTCAATACCATAAGTCTTTTTAATAAAGTCTTCCAGCTAAAACTCTTTTAATGCAAAATTAATCTGAAATACTAACTGAAAAATAAAAATTCTATACTTATTCTGAGCCTTACAAACAGTCCCTTTGCAAGCATTTCGCTTCTATTTGGGAAACTATTGCCTCGATATTCTTTTCCTTAAGGAAAAGTGAATTCATGAGAATATCTGCCATTGAAAGTAACATTGCGAATTGCGGGACTGCCTGTATCACGTCTCTCGTAACGCGATAATCAAGCGATCGTGGTTTCCAAACGCTAAAGGACAGGGCCCGAGAAGGGGACCCTTTAGGTTCGCCTCTGAGGTATAGTCTCTCGCGGCTCTCGGATGCCTCTGGTGGTATGCCTGGGCCTCCCACCACGCATCTCCGCTTCCCAACCTGATCCACCTGCACTGCCGTGACTGCCGGGTCCTCACGTGTCACCTGTCGTGGGAAACTCCGTCGTACCTCGCTTCTTGTCCCTTCCCTATTCCAATAATCCCCCCTCCCTTGCCAACACAGACTATGTAGTTGAAGGTTGAACACGCTGTTTTAAATCTCGAAATTATCTTCACAGGCATCACCTTTATCTCTGAAATTGGCGAAATACCTCTATGGAACACGTTTCTGTTTTTGATTGTCTAGATATCTCGTTTTCTGTGTCGGCTATTACATTATATTTTTAAATAAAAATTTAAATAATGAAACGTTTGTATTTTTACATTTAGATTTTTAAGATTTGCATAGATTCCGCATTTACATATTTTTTTCTTTATTATTACAATTACGTTTTATCTTAAAAATACTATATACGAAAAAAGTTGCATTAACCTCTTGAATGTGGAATTTCAAAATGCAAAAGTGGGCCTAGAATGTGCAGGGTATTTCCATGTATTGATTTAGATGATAATTTATATACAAGGTGTCCCAGGATTAACCCAACAAACTGCGGGAGCATATTCTACAAGTGGAAATAAGAAAAAAATGTTATATGAAGTTTAGCTAGAAATGCTTTATTACAAAGTTATAAACAAATATTGAAACGGAACATGGGCCGGTCCTTTGGCCTTCGAGATCGTCAGATTTAACGCCTCTGGATTTTTATTTATGAGGAACCTTAAAAAATAAGGTTTACAGTACAGATGTGACTTCGCGTGAAGATTTAATACAACGAACTAACAACTCAGTTACTGAGATGCAACAAAATTCTCAGGAAATTCGTACTGTAATTCCGTATTACATCGATATCAAGCTTGTATTATCACGCAAGGACGACATTTTAAAATGTGGTACTAAAAAAAAATCGTTTCATTTATTATATATTCTGCACAATGGAAAATCTGTTGTTACCATGTTCCGTTTCAATATTTGTTTATAACTTTGTAATAAAGCATTTCTAGACAAACTTTATATAACATTTTTTTCTTATTTCCACTTGTAGTATATGCTCTCTCAGTTTGTTGGGTATATCCTGGGACACCCTGTATAAGGGTTTTTGAAGTCACTGAATATATATATGAATTTGATGTCAGAATTTCAAATTTCAAAATAGATTGTAATAAAATAGATTGTATTAATTTTATTTCATACATCTTTGTTTAATAATGTTTCCGAGGTTGCTAAATATGAACTTAATGTTAACATGATAAATTCAAAGATGGCGGAAAATTTTACAAAATTCTTAATGAATCAGTGTATATTAAATTTTTTTGTGCATTTTTATATGTTATGGTTTTTGAAGTCGTTGATTACCAGAATTCGATGCCAGAATTACAAATTTTCAAATAGCATTTTAAATACAAGAAATTTTGTAAAATTTTTAATAAAATAGATTGTGTTTATTTTTTTTGTGTAAAACATAGATTTTAGAGTCTCAGAATAATATGTCAATATGTTATATATCATGTTATGTCAAAAATGTTATATATCAAATTTATTTTAAAAAAAAATGTTTAAAACCTATGTACTGGCTATGTAAAAAAAATTTATAATTTACGCCACAAAAAGGGTGTATAGCTTATATGAAAGTTTTCTTTTAATTATTTAAAATCAGTTTTTAAAAATATAAGTCCGCCGTATTGCAATTTCAAAAGCAAATTTAAAAATCTCAATTTCGAACCTACGTATCCCCTTATACAGCTATTTAAAAAAATTCATCGCATTTGTTTCATAAAATACTTGAAAATTTTGATTCTCAAAGCTGCCATTTTGAATTTGCATTAGTAAATTTTGAAATTCTTTGATTTAAAATGTTATTTGAAAATTTGTAATTCTGACATCGATTTTGCGTAATTCCAATTAGAAATGCGAAATCCTCGACCTTAAAAACCCCTATTACTTGAACCATTTTAATATTTATTTTTAAAAACGCCATTTAACTCCATAGTGTCTATAGACGTCATCTACACTCAGAGCCCATTTTGTTCATGATATCTAGAAACATCATGCACATTCAAGGGGTTAAGTAAAGGAATAAATTGTACGATCTTCGCATATTCGTGAATTCTTTGCTTAATATTTTGTATTATAATTGTAAGATTACTTTTTCTCTGGATATCTTGGCTCTTTTGATTGAGAAAAGAAAATTGATTTTAAGTTCATCAGAAAATGTATCATTAAAGTTTAGATCGCAAGGGATTCTGGAACATATTACATGTATGTGATTGTTGTTGAGTCATTAGTTTAACTGATAATTTAAGATAAAACTTGGGAGAAATACCTTCATTAATCTTTCAACTTTCACAAAGTTTGGATTTTTTTATATAAATTTATCTTAAACTATCAGCTCTTTCGAAACCATTTGAAAGTATACCTGTATGCTATTCTTCTTTTCTTGTTTCTTGTAGAAACATGTCCAGAAGACCACCAAGAAGCTCTTTTTTACCCTGACCTCACCTACACATTTAGACATTTTACCTGACCCATTTCTGCGAATTTATTTCGTTTCTACCTGATATTGAAAAATCGAAAAAGGACGTGCTTCTTACAAAGAAAACGTTTCGACATTTGTGAGCGACTGCAAGCTAATGTAGTTTCCTTCACAAAGAGAGAAGAAAAAGGGAGACGTAGACCTTCGTTGTAGCGGAGCGATTTGATGATATAAAGCGGCGTATGCGACTTTGATCTTTTTGCAAGACGTTATTTTTAATTTTGGTCTTCTCATCCCCTTTTATTTGCTTTTCTCGCGAGTTCTGCTAGTTGGTTCAAAGTTAGTCTCGTTAACGTATAAGAAATTATAAATCGACTTCAACTGGCAAGAGATGTTACTTATATTCGTCACTACGTATCAACCATACGGATTGTGGTCCTCTACGAGTAACGAATATTAATATTAAGATGCTAAAGCATCTATATATGATTATAGTCGATTTATAATTTCTTATACGTTAATTCATTACTGGCGGTTAGAAAAATTAAATTTTTTAGTCTCGTTAAGTTTAGGGAAAGACATTTTGATATGGATAACGTCATGAACATCGTTGAGAATGTCATGAACTTATTGACAACAGACAACTTATTGTTGAGACCACAGATTTCTATATACTAACTAGACTGCTTACTCCGTTGCCATCTTTGATGCTAAAAATGTGGGTAGCCATTTGTAGTTCCGATTATACTAATGCATGTATAAATCACACGGACAATATATTCACATGATACACTCAGTTCACGTGATACACAGACAGTGTATACACATATGCATATATCGGAACTAGTAATGGCAGCCGGGTGCGCTTCTGTCTCTTTCTATCATATGCAAAATAACTGAACTGAGCAGTCTAGTTAGTATATGGAAGTCTGTGGTTGAGATACGAGGCAATTTAGGGAAAAGCGAAGCTAACGTGGGCGCCAGGGGGGGACATATGCCCTCCTGGATTTTAATTTTTTCAATTTAGAATGATTTTATGATTGACAACCAGATAATTTTTCTTTGAAATTTATACAATTAAAAATAAAAATCTGCATAAATATTTTTTTAAAAAATATTATTTGAAAATGTTAAATAACGTTTGTTTGGCAGAGCCTTACAAAAATAGTACCCCTAAGTGTATTTACATTCTGCCCCCTTTGAAAAAAGTTGTAAGGGCGCCCATGGAAGCTAATGGACTAATTGTGGTCTAATTACGCGCTTTTTTGCATGTACCTTTTTTAAATCAAAATTTGCTGATATACTATCGCATGGAAGGTCAACAGAAAACGATCAAATGACCTGAATGCGTAGTGAATACTTTTACGAAGACACTCGTCGTTTTTATATACATTAGGTAATAGTATTAAAGAATGATTACACATTCTTTAATACTTTTAAATACATTAGGTATACATACATTTAAATACATTAGGTAATAGTATTACAGAATGATTACATTCTTTAATAATTTCGGGAAAAAATTGAAAAACGGTCAATTCTCGTTTAGCAAAAGTATATGTTTGTAAATTAATAAATTCGTAAAAACATAGCCGCGTAGGTTATTATTAGAAAACAAATGATTAGAAAATGGTTTATTAGAACACGGATTATTAGAAAACAAATAATTTGCATAGAGGAAATGAGAAGGTTCTTTGGTGTGCATTACGTCGGAGCTCTACCGCGTGTTACGCCATCGGTTTTTCCTGCACTAATTTACACGCGAATTTATGCGCGAATTGAAAGTACCCTCCTCTCCTGTTCCCGCGTTCATTCCCAATACGGGAAGTAGAACACAAAGGCACACGAAAGGAAGGAAGTGGCTTATCACACTTTAATGGCCGACGATTAATTATTTATTTCGCTATCGGCAATCATCGCCGTGTATATATTCATTTTTGCTCTTATCGGGAGGCACACTGAGGCTTTTCACGCTGCAGCCACATTAAATTATGATGTCAGAAGCGAGAAGCCGTGCGCATCTTTTTGCAATATACGTCAAAATAAATTAGTCTTTTCATATTCAATCATGCGTTGTTTCCTTGTGCTATCTTCGCAGCAACGAATGTAAAAACGTACTGAAAGGCGCATGAGCGCGATCACTTTTTTCTTTTCTCTTCCTTTAAAGTTCAGTTTTTCGAGTCAATCGCGCACTCCAGTTTTCTACGGAACGTCGGCGAATTGTGCGGAAGCGGAGTGTAGAGCTCGTTTTTTTTTCGGTAGGCGTAATACGAGGCGCAGCGAGCGTGAGCTCGTCGGTAAAGCGCGATGCAAGGTGCAGCGAAGCGAACTGCACGCTCGCTGCATTACGCGGTAATGACCACCGCGGGAAGACCGTCTCTTTTCGTTCTCTCCAACAATGCAATAATATCTATCGAATAACCAAACCGAACGATGATACTGTTCGGTTATTACATACATATATGTATAGTATATTTCGAAGTCTTCGTTATATTTCGTTGCATATTCTTGTGCGGAAAATTCTTGCGAGTTTGCCTCCTTTTTCCCTATGTACGCCTTTTCCTTTTTCCTTTCTCTCTCTTCTTTTTTCTTATTTTGTTTCGGTATATAAGTTTTTCGTTAATTTTTTTTTTACTTGACATTTTAGCTATTCGCTTTTATATTTCGCGTCGTTCGCGAGTGTAGACCGAAAAAAGAAACGATGCGAACAGAAAGATATAATAACTCACCGTAAACGACATAAATTAGGTAAAAATCTGCATGCTCATATTCATATTTCTGCAACAAATGCATCTATTCCCACAATCGCGATATCATTGTAAAATCACTGAGACACAAGTATTTCTTCGGTCTCGTCTAGGAAACATTTAATCATTATTTCAAAATATAACAAAATTATAAAAATATAATTATTTCCAAATCACCGTTAAAAGGCTTATTTTCCCCATAAAGATTACTTGGCTTTACTTCTATGTCACTTAACGAGAGCTATCCCTGTTTTAAAAAATCGATAGAAAACGATAGGAAATATTCAATCGTTTTTAAT
>NJRQ01000570.1:25797-35890 GCA_003063805.1 Aphaenogaster ashmeadi
GTCCCTTGAAACGGAATGTCGGTAATTCCCGTCACTTCGGCATCCCCTTAAGGGGATCCTAGCGCCGTCTGTTTTACCTACATTTTTAAATTAAAGTAATCTTTTAATTGGCTTTATAGAAATGCAAAACTCTTATACAGAATTAAAGTACGCACGAAAATCTACAGCGCGCTATCGACTTGATATAAAAAACAAAGAAAAAATAAAAAAATTTATTTATTTTTGATTAGGTTGACGACAAATTTGCTTGATACGAAAATTCTATAATAAATATATACAAAATGAGACCAGCGCGCGGTAGGGACAACATGTAAGAATAATATCGTGCAATTGGAACTAAGATTGAAAGCCTAATATGAAAGATTATTTAAAATGAAAATTTGTGCGTATGTATGCGTGCAATATTGATGGAGTAGTATGTAGTGATGTATCGATGTTTCGTAAATCGTATGTATTGTAAATCGGTCGGTAAAGTCGGCTCTCGCGTCGGAGTTCGGTCTTCACTATAGGATCCTCTAAAGCCCGTATCAGACTATGGATTGGGATTGGGATTGGATTGGAATTTGACCAATCGGAAGAAAAAAAACCAATAACAAGTTCAGTGAACTTAGCTTTGATTGATCAAATTCCAATCCAATCCCAATCCATAGTCTGATACGGGCATTAGGCTGCGTTCGGAAACTTCACCCTAGTGCCCCCATGTAGCATTTTATCCTTGTTGTTCACCGAATGTTAAACAAAGATAACATGACACATGAGAGGCCTCGGGTGACGTTTCCGAACACAGTCTTAACGACATGTTTTTTCCTTATTTTTAAAATCTTAGAGTCCCATTTGAAATCTAAATCCTTGTTGCTCCACCGAGATTAGGTCACAAGGATTGAGATTCTTGCTCTCTCCATGAAATTTCCCTTAAGGTTTTAGACTCCTGTCCTTTTGCGTCCTGCTGACATCGGTACTTCTTTTTGCAGCCACCTGACACGCACCACGACATGGGAGGACCCGCGGAAAACGGCCGCAGCCGCGAGTGTGGCCGCGGTAGCCGCGGCAGTCGAGAGCAGCAAGTCCAACCCACTCGGTCCGTTGCCCGATGGATGGGAACAGGCGCGCACAGCCGAGGGCGAAATCTATTTTATCAATCATCAGACTCGCACCACCTCCTGGTTCGATCCGCGAATTCGTAAGTCTTGAATTGAATTCCTATTTCTCCTAAGTCCTAGGGGACAAAGCACAGACTAAAATTGGGGCAGGGTGGACGAGATATAGATAACAATGGAGATCCCAGCCCGAGTATAAATATTTATCTAAGAATTAAAGAAGCTCTCGATACTCATTGTTTAATTATTGATTTACTTCAAATTTTTCTGCCGCTTTACATCTTCCGAGTTTCATTATCGCTGCACGGAAAGAACGGTTTTGCTGAAATATCGAAAAATTTGACCAGATATTTTCAGATCTGAAAATAATTTTGTTAGACCATCCAAAGTAACTATGGACACTCAAACATGATAATAATGCTGCAAAAAGTGTTGATATTCTAGTAACTATTTTGGACGTCTTACACAATTATTTTGATGACCCAACAAAACTTATTTTCAGATCTGTATCTGGCCAAATTTTTAAATATTTCAGCAAAACTGTTCTTTCCGTGTGAGGTATTATGGGGGTTGCCATCCTCCCGGCTTTTATTCGGAGACTAGAAATTCAGTTTTTCCTCATCTCTCTGGTCTATTTTAATGAATACCTATCCAAAGGACCCGCACTTTTTCTATGTAAAATAGGTCCCGACCGATTTTCTTCAAATTCCGTATACAATTATACACACACACACACACACACACACACACACACACACACACACACACGCACACGCACACGCACACGCACACACACACACACACACACACACATATCATTAGGTAGATTAACCACGAAAAATTTTTTTTCTAAAAAATCACTTTTTTGAGCTGTTGAAGTGATATACCTGATAATGATGCAGAGTCCGTATTATACGATATTTTGAGATTTGCATTGAAAATCATTCTTGTAAAAAAAGAAAGAGATGTAACGATATCTAGAATTATATATATATTCTCGATTTTGGAAGGAGTTTCTCGTTACTCTATTTGACCAAAATCTCATATTCGAGAAGTACTGCTGTATAAAGTTCTATATAAAGATATGCACAATATATACTATACTCCGTCCAGCGAGAGAACAATCATCCTTATCCTACGGATTGGAGAATTAATTTGCCTAGAAGGAAAATGTGGGATTCCTTGTCACCCCAAACGAAATTCAACGCTCCTGAAGAAGCCAGGTACATTTTCGGGTCCGGACCCATACCATAATTCAGTTTAACTCTCTGGCAGTTGACCTGCGTCAGCCAGAACGTAAAGTATCCTGTACCCAGTTAGCCAAGTCTATCGACAACAGATTTTGCAAAGTGCCTGCTACAAATTTTGACGACAAAAAGACTACAGATTTGACACAGGACTTGACATATACAATGTTGCTAGTAGAATGATGGCAGAAATATAACAAAATTTGTTTAATAAAATATGATAGCAGATTGATAGGAGAAATCAAGCAGATCTTGACATACTTGTTACACAATTTGACTCAGATTGGCAGCAGAAATACAACAAAATCTGCGTTCGACAGATTCTGTTCGATTTTTGCTGCAAATCTGCTGTTAGATTTTATCAGCAAGACCTGCCGGCAAAACACGAGCTTAATGCAGACACAGATGATACCGGATCTGTTGCATTTTTCTGATCGAATCTGTTATCAATCTGTTGGCATACTGCAGACAGTTTGCTTACTGGATAGGTGAGAAGCAGTACAAGAGAGAAGTTAGCGTGGGGTGACGCGTCACCCTAGTTTTGCCTTTTAGGTTGGAAATTGTATTGGTAAGTAAATTTTTTTATGTAAAAGTGAGTAAAATGAAGGGATTTGCTTATACGTTAAAGGTTTTGAGTGAGAAAAAAATTTTGTTCGTATGATTCCAATTTAGAGAATAAGATGTCCTCGCGGTACCAGACGCGTAGTGTTACTACTATAATGCAAAGTATTGAAGATACCCAGCCAACGAAAGCAGATGATGTTTCGGAAGACGAAACGGATTTTGTTTTTTTATTATTTGTGAGCGCAAAAAGTTCTATAAATTGCGATTGAAATGTAAATGTCACTACTTTTTTTATTGATTTTTCCCATTTATCACTTTTTGAAAATTTGCGACATTCATTTCTTCAAATAAATATACTTTTTCAAAAGAACGTTAAAATGCCCTATATGGTTTTAAAGTGCATTTATTTTCCTTTAAAATGGCGTTTAAATTTTTAACATTGCTTCATTTATTAAGAAATTAGAATCATTTTTGTAAAAAAGTCATTTTTGCACATTTTTCGTGTTTTTTTTTTGCTTTAAATGGAATTTTCAATATTTCTCTGACAATAAACAACATGTTATATACATCATCATTTTCCTCATTAAAAAACGAAGAAAATGCACTATTTAACAATTAATTTATTGTTGATAGAAAGGATTGAGACATCCGAGAAGTTTGGGGTGGCGTACCACCCCACTTTTGCTTTTGAAGCTCAGCAAATTCAGTTTTGCCTTCTAAGGTTAACTGAGTCTGTGTGAGTAACATATAATCGAACTATTGTAATATTTTGTATGGCGATATATAATTAATCCATGACGATTGACATAGAAAACGATATGATTTCAATTTTGTCATCAAAGCACTTCTCGAATATGAGTTTTTTGGTCAAATAGAGTATCGAGAAACCTTCCAAAATCGAGAATATATATAATTATAGATATCATTACATCTCTTTCCTTTTTTACAAGAATGATTTCCAATGCAAATCTCAAAATATCGTTTAATACGGACTCTGCATCATTATCAGGTATATCGCTTCAACAGCTCGAAAAAGTGATTTAAAAAAAATCTTTTGTGGCTGACCTACCTAATAATACGTCTAATTGTATACGGAATGTGAAGAAAATCGGTTGAGACCTATTTTACGTAGAAAAAGTGCGGGGTCCGTTAAACGTAATTAAATTCTGAACGTATAAAATTCCGGAGTTTCCAAATAGAAATCGGAAAGGTCGTGGCTCTAGATGCTATTAAAGCTCGACAATTTTACGGGAGTTAGCGCAGGTTGAAAGATTTGTTTCATTTGGCGAGGAAACGACTTTTCCCCGACTTGCCACAATTTTAATTACTCTTATCAATCACTTCTCGATCGTTGAATAATCCTCATTTCTTATTGTATATCGTATAAGATATCGTTGCTTTAGCATCACATCTCCAAAGAACTCCGGCATCTGGCGCGATGCTACCGCAGAATTGGATTCAGGCACCCACCGGCGGCATCCAAAACAACCAGAGTCTGCAGGCCTGCCAGCAGAAGATTCGTCTTGCGTCGTTGCAGATGGAACGTGAACGTCTGAAGCAGCGGCAGCAGGAGATCATGCGATGTCAGGTTAGTATTGTGACTCATACGGTCGTTGATCTTGATTACATTTGTCATTTTTCTCGATATCTCACGCGTGTGTCTTTTCCGTCGTTGCAGCAAGAGATGATGCTGCGGCAGAGCACCACACCGCAAGACGCTGCCATGGATCCGTTCCTATCGGGCATTAACGAGCAACACGCGCGCCAGGAAAGCGCCGATAGTGGCCTGGGACTCGGCTCTGCATATTCCCTGCCTCAGACCTCCGATGACTTCCTCAACATAGACGAAAACATGGATGGCACGAGCGGTAAGAACGGACCGTTTGAAATTTTCGGCTCTTTCGGAATATAAAGCCTTTTTACGCAACATTTTTAAAATCAACCACCATCATCACGCTTATGAAACTCTAGGCTAAAGAGAATGTTATTCGCTTGCTTTGCTGTGCCATTAAATCAGTTTTCGATTTATGAATAATTGTTTTGCGCGATTGTTCCGATTGCAGAAAGGCACTGTGCGTTGAATGATCTTACGAAACGATTATACCGAAGCCATAAATACATAAGTACGTATTTATCATAATATCGCATTTTGTTTAATCATACTTTGAATTCGATGAATTCTTTTTCAGACGGGGGTGCGCCGATGGACACGCCGGATCTGTCGACCTTGAGTGATACCATCAATTCGACAGACGATCTCTTGCCGTCGCTTCAGGTAGGTCACTTGACATGCCGATACTTATTGCAAGTTTAGTTAAAACTTATTGAATGCAGTCTTTTGTATCCCTAATTGTTATTGTTTCAGCTGAACGAGGAGTTCAGCACCGATATTTTGGACGACGTGCAGTCACTCATAAATCCTAATACGACCAAGCCGGAGAACGTGCTGACTTGGCTATAGGATTAGAAGTGATACTGCGGCGGATGTCGGCCTATTTAAAAGGATAGGTATTCAGGTTCTCGAAGTGATAACTTTATCCAAATCTAGATATTAACCCACGATCAATTAATTGCATCATTGTTTTCTTTAATATCTTTAATCGATGATGCAATTTCTATTTCTTTCTAATTCTTTACTGTGGGTTAAACTGTACTAGACTCTAAAGATAGGATGAAGTCTCTACTTCGAGCCTAAACACCTATTTTTTTCTTTGTTTCTTTCTATTTGGATTTTTATGGGGACACACTACCACAATAATAATCAGGATATCGTTGGGATATATTGTTTTCATTTCAAATGTCTCATAACGAGCGAGAATTGGGAACGATGGAATCGAGTGTTACATCCGCACTTTTTGCTCGATACGTATTGATTTCATCGTTAAGCTATGCCATACGCTCTAAAACACCAAAACTCCAAGAAATTTAAATATGTGTTCATATGCGCGTGCAATTAGCATAAACATGTTGTAGTAAATATATATAAGTCTATACTTTAGGAGGCGTTGGATAGCTTAAGAGTATTCGCCTATCAAACGAAAGATTATTCTAGTATTTCGCACATGTTATGAGGAATTTTGAATGGAAAAATATTATTTCCTTGTGATAAAAACAATCGGATCAAAGACAAAAACAAATTCAATGTAACCTTGTAATATACCGTGGTATCGCATTTCTGTTGTGAGAATGAAAATCTAAATAGAAAGATGTTTATATATCATTATATGCCGTCTGAGGAAAGGAAAGAAAGAGAAGGAGGAAATGAAGGACTATATACGAACTTGCTTTGTCAAGCTGTTAAACGTAATTGTCAATATCTAGTCCTTTATTTCCTCCTTTATTTCTTTCTTTGTTAAACATTATTATATTTTATATATGCAACGAAAATTTTTATTCCGTATTCATATTCGTTGAACTTGATGATCTTGTGAGATCGCGATTTTTGTTGCATATGATGATATCAAGAAATCGTACAACATTTATGCTCCCAGCTTGTAATTGTATCTTTTCATGGTTTGTGCACGCAGAAAGTTACAAATTGATCATAAAAATTCCAAACAAATTTCAAAGCGCTTGATACGAAGATATTTCGTTATTTTGACATTTTCTAACGCGAGTCGATTTGCTGCACGTTTTCGTACGAGGGATTTGGTGCTCTTATCTTGGGTGCATGTGATGAGTGAACAAATATTATTAATTATTGTCAAATTATTATTTGCTATAATAGGCTTTGTTTTCTGATACTAATACATTATAGTTATATTATAGATATGGTGGCAATCTGGGGATGTAAATATTTGAAGTTCTTCATATTGCTATCTCGAAGATCGTCGATCTTCGAACCGATATTGCGAAGCAATAGTAATGTTTGCTGGACGAAGATCGAAGAGTTTTTAATCCTGCACACAGACGTTTATCAATATTTCGAGAATATGACATACGGAATTGTACAATGTTTAATCAGCTCTTTAAATCGCCAATTTCGGGATACATGTATTGGAAACATGTAATGTCTGCGATCCCGTTTGTAGTATAATTTTTTACGAACGATATGCTTCAAAGCAGAGTGCCTTGTCTTTATAATCAATTAATGTGACAACTCATTACTCATCGTTTTTTGCTGCATTAACCGTCCATATAAAACATTATATAAATATAGTTATTAAAAGTGCGCGACACATATTATAGAGACCACTGGCTGAATATTTCTGCCGCGGGTAAATGCAAAATGAGAATATATATATTTTTTTTATATGTAAAGTCTATACTCTTGTTACAAATTGCAATTATATTGATATTTTTCGAGAAATGCTGTTAGATTGTAAACTTCTCACTTACGTTTTATACTATCATACAATTATGTAATGGAGATTGCCAGAGCGCGAGAAGAATATCTGGTATTTATAGATTTATCTATATATCTTTTATCTATAAGAATTTTCGCGCTCCATATTTCTAGCGTGGAATATTGGAGTGGTGCGACAGAAAAGAGGCCGCTAACATTTTTTCGTTATCACTCTCGGCCTATTTATTACCGGAAATCGTAACGTTTCCGGTAAAGAGGATAACGCGCATATGCGATTAGTTACATGTGGCAGCTGAGAACATATGGAAAGAGATTTACGTAACTATTTCTGTTACTTAGCAAGCGACAATATTCGCAAATGGACAGATACCGAAAACCCATTTTGACTGACATGTAAGATTTATATAATCGAATAACAAGTGCTTATGTCCATAAGCAATAGACAATGTCTATAAACAATGGAAACAAGAGATACTCGAAAAATTATTGTTTCTGTTGAATATGAATTACTTCAATACGTACGCGCTTGCCGCGTGATCGAAATAGTCACATGAATTTCTCACCTTTTTGTATATTAAGGACGTCGTCAATCTTATCATGTAAAACTTTTTGTAATATCGGCTCTCCCGCCTTTTCCCGTAGCCGGGAAAAGTCTCGGAGAAACGACAGAAATTTGCGTTTCGTTATTCGCACGCTCCTGCGTTGACGTCTCTTTCATTCAACCGGTTAGCCGTGCGAATGCCGAATCTTCGGCCACTTGATTTTTTCTTTTCTTTTAAGATAGTAAAGAAAGGGCGATCGTGTAAACGTTGATTTGACATTGTGTCGTTCTCTGTATTTTTTGGGCCGACACTCTGGAAGGCGGGACGTCGCACGTCGAACACGGTGTGAGAACGTGATCTTTCTCTTATTTTACGTACACAAGTTCGATCATCACGATTGATTGTATTCGAAACATTTTTAATGCCGTTTTATGGATTAAGGATACGCGTTTTGAGTTTTATTCAGTTTTGAGTTTCTCTTTTTTATTCGCCACCTTCTATCTCAAAATTCCAATTTTACTTAACCGCCTTTTAGTTTTTTCGTTTTATTCAAGCCCGCCGTGCTACACGATTTACGGCGACGTCCCTTTCTGATCGGCGTTACCGTCGAAATCGGTAACGTTTCCTCGACGTCACGAGGGTCGATTCGACCGACAGTCTTCCAGAAACGTCATGCAAATCATGCGCGTTTAATGTATTATTTTAATTGCAATTTAACGATTAATATTTACCATATTGTATCTTGCTTTTAGTCTAAACTCAGTGTAGATTACGTTTTGGGGAACGTTGCAGCACAGAAACTTACGTAAGTGCCTTCAGGTCGAAGACGTTCTCGAGATGAGAACATAAGTTCCGTGGTCTATGTTGATGTTGATGGTGAGGATAGATTTTTAGATCGAGGACTCCCCGCTTAGGCTGCGCATTCGCCTCCACAATATCTGAGATTATACACAAAAGCAATTAGTTGTTTAATGTCAGTATTTAAATATGCTCATTGGCAATAATTTGTGAAATACATTTTTATATCGATAACAAGTGCCTTAGTAATAACGATAACAATAAATATTATTTACTTACGTATCGACGTAGCAGTATTTCCTTCCATCTTCCATCCTCTTCGCTTCGTTATTATTACAATAAAACGAACACTATATATATTTTCGCCCAAATTAAAGAGATTCGAAGAACGAGATCGACTCCCTTTCCTCAAGACAATCGATATCTAACAATCGAGTATACCAGCGCAATTCTTTAAGGATTCACCTGAAGATCCACCAGAAGCTTAAGAGCAACTTCGGGATCAAAGTCAAGATCCATTGGCCTTTTTGCGTTTGCAGCCACAATATCAGCAAATGCGTCAGGTCATTCAGCAGAATCCACAGCTGCTGAAGAATCTTCTTCAGCAAATCGGTTCCACTAATCCTACCCCTCCTCATGGGCGCTCATGGTGTGAGAGAGATAGTTGAAGAACTGACGTACTATCCTTGTCTATAACTAAGGGTTACTGCTGGTATATATACACAAGATTTGTTACGCGGTGCGTGTGATTTCGAGGAAAGAAAGTCTTGTAAAAAAAAATGAAAATATATGTAAAATTAGATTTATTGGTATTTACTGGTATTCGTAAGGAAAATAGTACCATAATGGTACATTTACAAAAACTGATCATCTATTGTTAAAGTCGATCTACACACAACGTCTTTTTATTCAGTTATGACTGCGCAAGTAAAACGGTGTAAAAAGCGTTGCAGTTCAGTGATGTCCACACAGTACAGTTTTCAGCACCGTTTTTCTCATTTAGTTTTGCAAAATCCATCATGGAGGAAGTGTTACTTTGGTCAATTTTTGCAATTTGTCTTGCAAAAAGAAGGCAAATTAAACGTCTCAAGTGCACAGTTTCTCTGTTTGCTGCGCCGTCAATCTCTTTGTATTTTTCGACTTAAGTCATATAGGCTTGATTCTTTTTATCACGGTCACTACGGTCACTATATTCTTTTCATTTTATTCGCCACAAGCACGGCAAGCTCTTATATATTTCTATAAATTCCGTGAGAAACTCACGTGAGCAATGCCGAAGATCTGTTTTTCGGTCTAATTGGCATCATTATCTGAGAAAAACTAAGCATCATGTGTAGAGAAGACGGACGGAGCGTCCACATGCATCGACATGTCTGTGCAAGTCACGGAAAACTATACTCTTACCCACATAGCACAAAGCTCCGATTAAGCTCCCAGGAAGTTCATTTTGCTGAGCTCTCGGGGAGCTTAAAAAATTCGAGAAAACAAGCTCCCAGGAAGTTCATATCTTTTAGCTTTCGGGGAGCTTATAAAATTCGA
>NJRQ01000570.1:73283-93311 GCA_003063805.1 Aphaenogaster ashmeadi
ATTTTTTTAACTCTTTTACGAAATTTTTTTTAGCCGTGCGGCCCGTCTGGAGTCTGCGGCTCTAGGAGGGCTTATGGCTTATTGGTAAATCCCGCACTGTTTAAACTAAGACGGCCGTTGATCCAGCCACCTAAGGCAAGATTGGCCATCGATACAGCAGAACTTGCGCGGAACGAATGAGTTTTCGACCAGAGGCTTAATGTTCTCTCGTGAAAAATAGTTATAGTAACAGCGTGCCGTTCCGGCTGCAATCTGGCAGCTCTGAGCGCGGGCCGCATCGCCTAGCGGCAGCGGCGCTTACATTATATCACAGATTATAGACAGTCTCGCCTTAACCCGGGCTAAAGGCTAAGGCTAATTAGCTAATTAGGCTAATTAGGCTAATTTCTGTGGGGGCTCCTTTCAAGCTAGGGCCCCCGGGACCTACCGGCAGCGGCGCGTACATTATATCACAGATTAATAGACAGTCTCGCCTTAACCTGGGCCTTTAGCCGGGACTTTATCTTTGGACTGTCATTTCCGTGGGGGTCCCTTTCAAGCTGGGGACGTGTCCGGGCTTCCCGGGTGGTAGTTACGCCACTGTGCGATGTCTTTATTTTGAATACATAATCGCACAGTTACATGTGTATACGATACCCAGATCGGTTTAGGCGAAGAGTTCCTTAAATTTTGACTGCTCTCCTTTAAATTGTATAGCTCTACAGATTGTCGCTCGCAATTTTTTAGAATTTGATATTCTTTTATGTTTTCACATTTTTTATTAATTTTTTGTTACTTTTACTTTTTAATTTATTTTTCTCTTTTATTTCCAACGATTATTTAAATCGATAACCGAATAATAACCCTCGTAGAAAATATGCTGGTTTTACAAGAACAATCTCGAACAGGGTAATAGGGACAACCG
The DNA here is from genome assembly GCA_003063805.1 of Aphaenogaster ashmeadi. Taxonomy (NCBI): domain Eukaryota; kingdom Metazoa; phylum Arthropoda; class Insecta; order Hymenoptera; family Formicidae; genus Aphaenogaster; species Aphaenogaster ashmeadi. The sequence continues at coordinate 74,188 of NJRQ01000570.1, forward strand.
ATCTCGGTATTCCGTAACGAAAAGTCGAAGAGTCGATCATTAGGGTCATTCTACAATACGTTGCAAATGTCCCGTCGCCAATCGCGAAGGATGACAACCATTAGTTGAAAAGTGCTATTTCCAATGTGACTGACATGTTGCGATTGCCATTTGCTGTCGCCAAAAAGTTAAAAGTTGACCAACTCTCTTTTGGCAACAGCAATGCCAAGCGCAACCGGAAATGAAATAGCACTTTTCAACTAGTAGTTGCCATCCTTCGCGACTGGTGATGGAACATTTGCAACATATATTGTAGAATGGCCCTTAGACACGCAAAGAGTTGGACGTCTGTACTTCGGCCTTGAATAAATCAGTATCTCTTATTTTAACTAACGACAAGACTTTTATCTAACTTGACCACCTTGACGACCAACCAAATTATTATAAATATATATATCCCAGCAAACACAGAATATAACTGCAATATAACATAGAAGTCACATGTGATATAACAGATGTTACATCTTAATTATGTTAAGGTTATGTATCTCGTTTTATATCTACAATATAACTGTGTTATATAATTGTTACATTTTTTGTGTTATTTACTCGTTATAATAATGTAACAGCAATATAATATACATATAATACCCGCGAGCAGTACACGGCACTGCCGCCAGATGAACGTGGCAAAGTTCTATTTCTCGTAAGTAAAAAACTATATGAGATCAAATGAAAGGCACGACATTATAAGCTTTTCACCTGTGTTACGATAAAAGGATTCCTTGAATGCGAGTCCCCAAACTTTGGGCTCCAAAGTGAAAATAAATAAAATATATTTTGATAGTACAATTTCGTTTAGTTCATTTTAAAAATTAATTCAGAGACCTGATATTCCTAACGCAATAATTTATATTGCAGTTAAATAACATTTCAGCAATTTATATAACTACTACATAATATATATATAATTATATTACAATTATATAACATTTTAGTTACACGTTATATTGATATTATATAGCTGTAATGTCATATGAGTGGGAAATTACAATTAACATATACGTTACATGTAATGTATATTACGTGTTACATTCCGTTACATTATGAAAATATTGCTGTTATATATTTGTGTTTGCCGGGTAATAGGTACACGTAATTTCATTCAAAATTATATCGAATTTATAATATGAACTCTTATCATATTTGACTGATTTTATAATGTAAACGGTCACTTATGGCTCACATAGGAAGAACATTATCACGGTATAACTTAACCTCGGCACGTGATTTTTATATCCTAGTAGTTTCAATTTAACAGATCGATATTATTAATATACGAGTCATAATCTATTTCCAGGGTTGGAAAAGTTACTTTTACAAAGTAACTTGTTACCGTTACTCGCTATACTCATTCAAAAAAGTAACTCGTTACCGTTAGTCGTTACCCATTGGAAAAAGTAACTCGTTACAGTTATCGTTACTAAAAATATAACGAGTCGTTACAATTTCCGTTACTTTTTCGCTAAATTTTAATGATCTTTTTTTATAATGACATCCGACTGTCTATATTGCTAATTGATTAGTTCAACGCGAGATCTATATAGTGGTCATGATTAATCGCAACATGATCAAACGCTCCCTTCTTTTAAAAAACTCGCTTATGCCCTTTCCGAACATATGTATTGTACATGTACAAAGTAACGATAAAAATAACGATTATATTCGTTACCATTACCCACAAAATGTAACTGCGTTACCGTTACCGTTACTAATGAAAAAATATAACGTCGTTACCAATTCGTTACTAAAAAAAGTAACTGTAACGGTAACGGCGTTACAAGTAACGCGTTACTTCCCAACCCTGTCTATTTCTATTGCACAAGCTAGATCTCGGAATCTTCGAATGAAAGGTAGGTGTGGATTTTTGATCAATTAAAGAAACTACTGTAACATGAGTTTAATTTTCTTGCCGCTAGAATGTAAAAGTTACCCATCTGACTATTTCTTTAGATTTAAGGAGTCGAAATGAGTTCTTTCTCTGATAGTAATATGATTAGTAACATTTTTAATTTTAAAAGAAAATCAATGTAAGCCAACGCCGTTGTTGAGGTAAACAATACGTATTTTATTCAAAATATACGCAATTTACAATTCAAATTCAAATTCAATTCAATTCAAATTCATATTTTGAATAAAAGTAAAATTATATTTGCTTTTATATCCGCGAGTCTTTAGTATCATTAATTAGTAACATTTTGTTTTCGAATTATTTAATTATTTGTATTATAGTTGCTATGGATCTGCAGTGGAAATCTGATTGAATTTGTTGCCAATCTGCCAGCAAACTGCTAGCATTTTGCTATCTGGATGCATAATTTACGTAACATTTTTTAAGCAGAAATCTTACCTATTGACCTATTTTACTCATCATTCTATCAATATTTAAACTCTTCATACAAAAAAAGAAAAAAATTATAAGCTATATATGAAAAGTTAATAACGGCTGTCATAGCAGAATGTATTTGTTGTATATCGTCTGTCTTATATAAAATAAAAATTAATCTAATAAAAAATTAATTTAACCTTTATTAATAATAATTAATAATTAAGAATAATAAGTTTTATATTACTCTCGTTAAGTTATCATTTTTATAATTAATACCGCCTTTGTTTAATAATCATTTCGTCGCGCAGTATGTATACGCGTTTTATTATTTTCAATCGGGGAAGGGGATTGCACTGTTGTATGTAATACTCCGTCGCAATGGTGGACACTAGTGGTGGACATTACAACCGTCCGTTACGTCCAAGCGATCGATTTGGTTGATACTCAAAGGAAACCAGAGAGACGGGCAGAGAGAGTGAAAGAGAGAGAAAGAAGGGTGGGAGAGGAAAGGGGGAGGGAAGACATGAATGGACCAGGGATCTCGGAAATCGGAGATCAGAATCTGGAAATCGATTCGATTCTTGAACATTTGGCACGAGCTCGGAGAAACTGCGATAGTGCTATTCTTATGAGAAAAAAAGGAGAAGAAAAAGAAAAGCGTTCAAACATCGAGTGTAAACCGTAAACAGACAAAGCGCTGGCGTTGTGCACAAAAATATATTAAAGGATATATTAAGGAATATATTAAGAGAATATATTACGAATAATTTAAGGGAATAATTTGAGGGAGTTATTTTTTTTTTCACCGAGTCACGCAAGGTGCACGCGATCCAGTACGGAAATTTTTTATAAACCTGTTGCGTTCAGTGCGCCACGCGACTTTCGACACCCCAGCTCTCTTTTCTCCTTGTTTTTTTTCCTCGCGTTTTTTTTCTCTCGGCATCTCGTCGATCTCGTAGGGCTCTCGTTTCGCCGTGCTCCGACAGCCCGCTAACTGTCCGCGTGTGTGTTTATTATGTATATAGGAGTGTCGGTCGCGCGGCACGCGTGCACGCACGAAAAGCGCAGAGAAATCGAAAGGGAATAAGAGAGGACGCTCCCCTGCCGTTCCTTTCTAGCCAAAAAATCCGGTTGATGGGGGAAAAAAATGTGAAAAAGGTCGTAGACCCAGAAAGGCAAGGAAGGGGACGAAAGAAAATGATATACGCGGAATGGTGAGCAGAATAGAGTGAATTCGTCTACTGAATATCGAGAGCCCTTCAATCAGCATAGGTTCTTGCCTCCTTGTCCGAAGGGCAAGGATAACAGTGAAGGGTAGGGGAAGGGCAACAGGCAAAAAGAAAGTTTCGGAGCCGTTGAAGGACTTACCACGAAATTAGCTTGAGATCACACCTTCTCGATTCTCGCTTCTTGTATTTTGTCATAATTTTTTCCGCCTTCTTTCGTGCGCTGTAAATCTGTCGTGCAGTTATTTCGATGAGATAGTTCTATAAAACGAGCATTAAAGATGAGAAATTACAAAGCGACCAGAAAAACTTAATTTGTATTGTATTAACTTGTGAAATTACGAAAAATGTTATGTGTAGTATTATGTATAATTTTCTTTCCCAGTAAATCGTAAACATATTCACGCGTTTGGTTTGATTACTTGTATATTCTTACTTGGATTATTAAGAGATGTAATATATATAATTAGGGTTGAAAAAGTTACTTTTAAAAAGTAACTTGTTACCATTTTTGTTATTTAAAAAACAAAGAGTCATTACAATTTTTGTGACTTTTTCACCAAGTTTTGAAGATTTTTTTAAGAATGATACCCGATTGTCTACGTCGTTAATTGACTAATTTTCAACGCAAAAGATCTATGAATGGTTGTATTAGTCGCAACATGATCAAACATAACTCTTATTTTTTAGAACTCGCTTGTGTCTATATGTATGTGTTCACTAGGGCCGGACTGAGGAATTATGGTGCCCGGGGCAAGGGACCAAAAAGTCGCCTCCCCCTCCCCATTCTAGCTTTCTCGGTCGCGTTTGCTCTTTGCATTTCGATCTGTTCATCGACGTTATGGCGCCCCCCCTCCAAAGACAGCGCCCTGGGCAACCGCCCCGCTCGCCCCACCCTTGCGCCGGGCCTGGTGTTCACTGTTCCACATACATGTATTGTACGTGTGCAAAATAATGATAAAAGTAACAATTATATTCGTTGCCGTTACTCAAAAAATGTAACTGCGTTATCATTACTAATGAGAAAATATAATGTCGTTACCAATTTGTTACTGAAAAAAAGTAACTGTATTTAGGGTTGGGTAAGTTAATATATTTTTTTAACTAAATTAAGTTGAAATTAATAGGTTATAAAATAAATTTAGTTACGTTAAAAGTTACATAAACAAAAAACTAACTCAGTTAAAAGTTACGTTAAGATTAAATTAACTTAAGTTAAATTAAAAGTTAATTTTGGAAAACATTATTTATATTAAATTAGAATGTCATAATTTTTTAAAGTTAAATCATTCAAAACAATTATAATATGGATTATCAGATGTATATTTAATATTCTATTTGTAAATTAAGTTTATATGAAATAATAAAGAAATATATTGTTTTTACGTGGGAATGTCTTTTTTCTTTTATAATTTTTTTCTTTCATATAGGTAAATTTTTAACTTAATAAAAAAGTTAATAAGTTAAAGTTAATATCTTTTAAAAATAACTAGTTAAAGTTAAAAATTAACTCATTTAAAATTAACTAAGTTAAGTTAAAGGTTATTAACTTTTTAACTTTTAACTTTTTAACTAGTTACTATCCAACCCTGTGTAATGGTAACGACGTTATAAGTAATGCGTTATTTTCCAAATCTGAATATAATTGATGCATTGCTCGAATTTTCCTTCCTCTCTTTCTCTCTCTCTTAAAATAGGGCATCAAACATATGTCGGACATCGAATGTTCCATTTTTCTTGAGTATAACAAGCTCTTATTAAATCGGCTAAAGTCCACCGTTGCCACTTCTCCGGTTTTCGGCCGGAAATTCCGGCTTTTTGGATGAATCTTCCACTCTCCGGCAGAGGAAAAAATCTCTGGCTGATCACTTTTAATCATTTTTAATTAGAAAAATGGCAAATTTAAAAATGGAACATATATATATATATATATATATATATATACATTATATACATGAAACTATTTTCTTTTTCAAAATTGATCTCTGGCAGATTATTGGTCTGAACGTGGCAACCGTGTTAAAGTCTCCTATAATCCCAGGAAAGGGTCGATTCGGCGAGATTGGTTGGAAAACGCAGAAAAATATTCGACATGCCAGCAGATGAACCATAAGTGTGGTCATTCCAGCAGAAGTGCAGGTCAGCTGCTAGTTGTTTGTCCTTAGGAGAGGGGCACCATTTGTGCGCTGCAGCCTGCACCGAAGATCTTTTGTCGATCGTCGATGACCCATCTAAAAACATCAGTCAGCTATCGCTTTCTATAAATTTGGTCGAATTTTTCGTCGCAACGGTCGCAAAAATTGAGAATTTAGAACGCGAATCCTCGCACTACTTCCGACAAGACGCGCGAGTATTTTACATCACGTACTTACATTAACGAGAATTTGAAAAAGTTAAATAAAAAAAAATGTTTTCAAGATACTTGGGTCATATTTAGAAAAGTAAAATATTAAACCACGCTGTTTAAACGGTTGTTTAAACGATTATCTCGGGACCCAGGTTCGAATGCGCGCGAAGTATCGTAAGTTATTTGTCTATAATCTTCTAATTATCCTATTTAAGCGGATGATTTTGTTTTTGTTTTTACGGTATGGAAATGTATATCCGGAGTTAATGGATTCCAGACAAAACACTTTCGAAAAATGTGCTTGACATATATATGTACCTAAGCGTGGAAAAGGGTAGAATCACTTAACGGGTGTACTTCTTCAATGCCGACACAGGAGATTTCACATTTGCAGAGGAACATTTTCCAATTTAGTTCAGAACTAACATAAATATATCGCTTCTGTGTCTGTTATACGAAAAGTCTGTGATAATTAATTGCATTTGTACTTTCACCACGCAGAACATGATTTCTAATTGTAAATGTAATGAAATTGATATTTTTAGCAGAGACTAATATATAATACATTTGGAATTTGTATCAAGTTGTTATTATTGTTGAAACAAATTTAATTAGGATCCACAAGATGCAACAAAATCTTTGAAAATTTAAGAATATACAAGTTTCTACACACATAATGCAATTAAAAAAAATACTCCAATTCACATTTCATCTAAAAAAATTTGCATTATAAAAATTTGTAAAAGAAAACTGTAATAGAAAAATACTAAGAAAATATGTTTCTTAAAAATAAAATTTATATTTATCATTTCCGTTCTAGTGGCAGTATGTCACAAATTCGATTGTTCGAAACAAAGAAGTGAAATATAATAACATGCCGACAAATGTTTCAGCAGACGTTGAGCTAATAAATCGCGTTTATTTAATTATTTAGCTATGCAATTAGACTTGACAGAATTTTTTAGGAAAAAGCTATAATAAAAGACGAGTGATAAAATATAACAGTTGAAAGTCTGTCACTGAAAAATTTATTAAAAATAAGACGAAAGGATTTTTTCGTTTTAAACCTTGGCCAAGCTTTTGTCAAAATGTGACCTCGTCAATCAAAAAAGAGTAATATTAAAGAAAAAGGTTCACGTCGCTCGTAAATTTTGTTAAATTTACTATTTTTGTATTCCAAATAGTGCAAATGTCTATGTGGATGACAAATAGCGGTCTCTTTGAAGTTTATAAGACAATTCTTGACAAAGGTTTACCTAAGACATTACCAAGACGAGAAAAGTGCTACTAGTTCAATTGTCGGTTTTGTAATTTTACACCTGCCGTGTAAAAGAATAGCGTACAAAGAAAAAGAAAGCATGTTTTGCAATGTTCTTTAAAAATTCGAGAAATCCAATTTCCTAAAAACTCTATAAGACTTAGTCGTAGAACCGTCTATGTTCTTTTAGAGAGATAATAATAACAATAATAAAACGTCTAAATTGTCCAGCTCGTTGTAATTAAAAATTAATAAATAAGAGTGTGAGATAAAAGGGCCAAAAACGAGCAAATAATTATAAGGTGTTAATATTAGTAAAACATATTTTTACTTTTTTAAAAAATTTTTGTCAATTTGAATTAACAAAACATATGGCGGGACAAATTTCAACTTTACTGAGTCTTCATCAGCCGCAATAATTTAAAGTAACTAATAAATTAAGGTAGAAAACGCTTACATTTCGTTGAAATTAAATTATAAAAATCGGAGTCATTGTGAAAACAAACATGTATATAATAAATAAATAATTAAAAATAAAGCGATGTATAGATCGAGTCAGAGGAAGAGGTCAAGACATTGTCACTAAAGTATAAAATGAAATTAATTTCTTTACGTTCATGATTTTGATAATCGGATCGAAGTATATAGGTGTTGTTAATTGTCTGTCCCGTGAACTCTGTGATAATCTCATTCTCCTCCTTTGTCTTTATGAGTAATATCATAGTTGCGGTTACCATTTAAAAAAGTCAAGTGGTTGGTCACTGATGTAAAACCAACTGTATATAGAATAAAATCAAATGAGATTGTTGATTGATTAGAACTGAAACCGAGATTGAAAGATGAATTAATTAAGAAATTAAAAAAGAAATATAAAACTGTGGAACTTGCAATATTAAAGAGTGTTTAAAATAATCCATGTTGATATGGAATTAAAATGTTCGTGTAACTCTGACAGTGGTTTTTGATCAAATGAGACAGCAGAAAAAGAACAAGCGCCGAAGTTACGGGTCAAACATAAGTAACATTAATGTTTATAAACATTTTACGTGAACAGTGCTAATGAAAATCGTTATTAGAAAATTTATCTAATGAATCAAAATAAGAATCATCCAAGAGTTCCGTATCTTCATTAGAATTTATGCCGTTTTTTTGAGATTTGATATGAATCATTTCAGATATTAATCTTTTATAATAATTCGGTTCAAAATCCATTATTTTTGCTTTGTCCCAATCAAACGTGTGATTGAATAGTAAAGCATGGTTGGTAATAACGGAATATCTGGATGTATCTTGATCGTTTTTCCTATCACATGTTCTGAGATTCTTGTTCTTAATTGTCTCTTCGTCTGTCCAACGTAAGAAGCATCGCAATCATTACATTGAATTTTATATATTACATTGTTATTTGAATCCGTAGAGTTTTTGTCTTTCTGTCTCTTTATAAAACTGTTAAGTTTATTTAAACATCTAAAACCTATCAAGAAGTATTTCTTATTAATGGCTGAGGTTACAATTTCGGAAGCATTTTTAATATAAGGAAAGGTTATGATCTTCCTACAACTTTCCGGCGAAATTGACTTCGGTTTTTCTTCTTTCTTTTTTCTTTATTAATCATGATATTTAATAATTTCTTGATTCTTATTTGTATTTTTTTATATAAAAATTAAATCCAATGGGTAACCGTTATTATGTAGTGTGTTTATCACGAAATTTAAATTCTTGGATGATTCTTATTTTGATTTATTAGATAAAGTCTCTAATAACGATTTTCATTAGCACTGTTTACGCAAAATATTTATTATAAACATTAATGTTACTTATGTTTGATCCGTAACTTCGGCGCTTGTTCTTTTTCCGCTGTCTCATTTGATCAAAAACCACTGTCAGAGTTACACGAACATTTTAATTCCATATCAACATGGATTATTTTAAACACTCTCCAATATTGTAAGTTCCACAGTTTTATATTTCTTTTTTAATTTCTTAATTAATTCATCTTTCAATCTCCGTTTCAATTCTAATCAATCAATAATCTCATTTGATTTTATTCCATATACAGTTGGTTTTACATCAGTGACCAGTCCCTTGACTTTTTTAAATGGTGACCGCAACCAAGATATTACTCATAAAGACAAAGGAGGGGAATGAGATCGTCACAGAGTTCACGGGACTGACAATTAACAACATCTATATACTTCGATCCGATTATCAAAATCATGAAAGTAAAGAAATTAATTTCATTTTTACTTTAGTGACAATGTCTTGACCTCTTCCTCTGACTCTATACATCGCTTTATTTTTAATTATTTATTTATTTATTATATACATTGTTCACAATAACTCCAATTTTTATAATTTAATTTCAACGGAATGTAAGCATTTTACCTTAATTTATTAGTTACTTTAAATAATTGCGGCTGATAAAGACTCAGTAGAGTCGAAACTTGTTCCGCCATATGTTTTGTTAATTCAAATTGACAAAAATTTTTTAAAAAAGTAAAAATATGTTTTACTAATATTAACACCTTATAATTATTTGCTCGGTTTTGGCCTTCTTATCTCACACTCTTATTTATTAATTTTTAATAATAAAACGATTAGGCTTTCAATGAGTTACATCACCATTATTGTAAATATATTATAACATACCATAATTATTTTTACTTATCGCTTTACAATCATTTTTTTGATATAATAATAATAACGATAATAATAATTGTTTTTTAAATTATTATTTTAACAATTGATAATTTATTATTATTTTAATTTCACGATTTAATATAAAACAAGCAATTATTATTCCAAAAATGATAAATACCCAAAGGAAAATTGTGATCGACTATCACTCCTGTCTCTTATACACATCTAGATGTGTATAAGAGACAGATGTTCGTGTAACTCTGACAGTGGTTTTTGATCAAATGAGACAGCAGAAAAAGAACAAGCGCCGAAGTTACGGGTCAAACATAAGTAACATTAATGTTTATAAACATTTTACGTGAACAGTGCTAATGAAAATCGTTATTAGAAAATTTATCTAATGAATCAAAATAAGAATCATCCAAGAGTTCCGTATCTTCATTAGAATTTATGCCGTTTTTTTGAGATTTGATATGAATCATTTCAGATATTAATTTTTTATAATAATTCGGTTCAAAATCCATTATTTTTGCTTTGTCCCAATCAAACGTGTGATTGAATAGTAAAGCATGGTTGGTAATAACGGAATATCTGGATGTATCTTGATCGTTTTTCCTATCACATGTTCTGAGATTCTTGTTCTTAATTGTCTCTTCGTTTGCCCAACGTAAGAAGCATCGCAATCATTACATTGAATTTTATATATTACATTGTTATTTGAATCCGTAGAGTTTTTGTCTTTCGGTCTCTTTATAAAACTGTTAAGTTTATTTAAACATCTAAAACCTATCAAGAAGTATTTCTTATTAATGGCTGAGGCTACAATTTCGGAAGCATTTTTAATATAAGGAAAGGTTATGATCTTCCTACAACTTTCCGGCGAAATTGACTTCGGTTTTTCTTCTTTCTTTTTTCTTTATTAATCATGATATTTAATAATTTCTTGATTCTTATTTGTATTTTTTTATATAAAAATTAAATCCAATGGGTAACCGTTATTATGTAGTGTGTTTATCACGAAATTTAAATTCTTGGATGATTCTTATTTTGATTTATTAGATAAAGTCTCTAATAACGATTTTCATTAGCACTGTTTACGCAAAATATTTATTATAAACATTAATGTTACTTATGTTTGATCCGTAACTTCGGCGCTTGTTCTTTTTCCGCTGTCTCATTTGATCAAAAACCACTGTCAGAGTTACACGAACATTTTAATTCCATATCAACATCGATTATTTTTAACACTCTTCAATATTGTAAGTTCCACAGTTTTATATTTCTTTTTTAATTTCTTAATTAATTCATCTTTCAATCTCCGTTTCAATTCTAATCAATCAATAATCTCATTTGATTTTATTCCATATACAGTTGGTTTTACATCAGTGACCAGTCCCTTGACTTTTTTAAATGGTGACCGCAACCAAGATATTACTCATAAAGACAAAGGAGGGGAATGAGATCGTCACAGAGTTCACGGGACTGACAATTAACAACATCTATATACTTCGATCCGATTATCAAAATCATGAAAGTAAAGAAATTAATTTCATTTTTACTTTAGTGACAATGTCTTGACCTCTTCCTCTGACTCTATACATCGCTTTATTTTTAATTATTTATTTATTTATTATATACATTGTTCACAATAACTCCAATTTTTATAATTTAATTTCAACGGAATGTAAGCATTTTACCTTAATTTATTAGTTACTTTAAATAATTGCGGCTGATAAAGACTCAGTAGAGTCGAAACTTGTTCCGCCATATGTTTTGTTAATTCAAATTGACAAAAATTTTTTAAAAAAGTAAAAATATGTTTTACTAATATTAACACCTTATAATTATTTGCTCGGTTTTGGCCTTCTTATCTCACACTCTTATTTATTAATTTTTAATAATAAAACGATTAGGCTTTCAATGAGTTACATCACCATTATTGTAAATATATTATAACATACCATAATTATTTTTACTTATCGCTTTACAATCATTTTTTTGATATAATAATAATAACGATAATAATAATTGTTTTTTAAATTATTATTTTAACAATTGATAATTTATTATTATTTTAATTTCACGATTTAATATAAAACAAGCAATTATTATTCCAAAAATGATAAATACCCAAAGGAAAATTGTGATCGACTATCACTCTATTCTTTATGCACCATGCATTACCCAGTAAAAGAATAATTATTAGATTAAAAGGTTTATAAATTAGAAGCTAAAGTTTCAAATTAAAAAACTGAAAAATACATCTTAACATCTTATTCCTATTAAATTTATTTCTTTAAATCAGCGCATGATACACATTGAAATAATATGGCTCAACATTAATATTGCTCTTAACAGTTATGAGCAGAAATTATGAAGTCACAAAGAGAACATATAAAATATGTAAAATGTATTGCATATGTACGTTTGCGAGAACTTCTATTTACAATTATACATAAAGAATAAAATAAAGAGAGAAGAATGGTGTGAGAGAGAGAAGGGAGGGAGTGAGGGAAAGGAAGAAAGAGTGGAAGGGAAGGACGAGAGGAGACAGAGAGAAAGACTAGAATACTTGATTCTTCAAATAAAATTGATTTAAATAATTCTGTCAAAACAATCTTTACTTATATGAGACGAAAGGAAAAGATATATATATATATGGAAGCATACGTAAATTAAGAAGCACATCTAATATTCTTATGTTTATTAACAAACATTACGCTGATGGTATCAAAAAAATGGCAGTGTATCGAGTCGCAAAATTTTCGCGGAATCTTTTAAATTATATTAATTATTGCAAAGGCGTTCTCTCGCGTTTTGAACGATTCTTTTATTATTAAATTTTTATTGTATAAATATTAACTTTCGATAAACTGAGAGTAGAAAGTGCGGTAATGCAAATAAAATAATTTTTAGACTACGTGATCTTCAAATAAAGCGGGTCCATATAAAAGGACACTTCGTCGCCATCGTGACGGCGATTTTTATAAAAAACTAGAAAGAAATAGGTGTTTTTTTGTTTAGTTTTATAAAAAATTTAAAGATTAAGAATGTCGAGGTACCGTTTTTACAGTTATTCTTTTTGGTTTCAGATGAAAAAAAAGGAGTAAAATGCGATTGTTGGATTTTACCTCAGGCTGACGTAAGAAGCGAAAGGGGACAGTTAAAATATACACGTAAATATCGAATTTGAATGCTTTGTAAATTCGTTGAATGTTACGTTCTATGAGCAAAACATATTAAAAGAAAGAGTTTAATAGTGTAATTTGTCATCGTTTAACTTTCTCGGCTACACAAGTAAAAGAAGGATAAAAAATTTATTGTCTGACCTGTCGCCTGGTTTCTTAAAGTATATAATATACGCATTGATCCAGATAAAACGTTGTTAAACAACTTTCTCCGTAAAATGATTCGAAACGATATAGATCTTCTTTAAAGAAAAAAATGGTCTTTTATAATGTCAGAATTTGTGAGAATTCGAATAGACTCTAGCTTACCGCAGGATGATAGTGCATTGAAAGAAAAATATAGAAAGATGTATGCATAAATCCCAGGTAGCAAGCTGACGTTATTTGTCGTCATTTTGACGACATTAGACGTCATTTTGACGTCAAAATGACGACAAATAACGTCAGCTTGCTACCTGAGATGGTGCCAGCAAGCGAACGGTTTAGCTAAAAGATAATTTTTTTTTCGATAACGAGCGTTTTACATTTCGTGTATGTCATCATTTGTCACTTTTTACCTCTTTTATTTACTTTATTTGTGCAACACGCGCATATCGTGTGTAAACCGCAGTAATCCTATTTTAGAAAAAGCTTCTGTTTTAAAATATCACGTTTTAATAGGAGTTTCTGTCTTCTTTTCAGTATTGGGGAAAGGGTGCGAGCTGTCTACATTAGAGAGAAAACAGATTGCGCTTGCCGAAAAAAGAATCTTCGAATAATAGCGCGGTACACAAACCGTGGAATTTATGCTCCTTTGAAATTGTATAAAATTACAAAATTTGTTTGTTAGCACAAAATGCATTGTCGTTTCGATTTCCCGAATTATTGTATGTCGAATACTTTTGATTAACTGTTTTGTGCACTTTTATATTTCCTTGCTGAAAATAACATAATTAACGTGTCGCGAACTACATAAAGTGTTATGTATTTCATTTACTATATCACACACACACACACACACACACACACACACAATTACTATATTTCTATCACTATAACATTTTCTATTATCGCAGGATACTTATTCCGCAATTTGCGGTTTTAATTTTAATAATAGGTTTTTTGATAAATTTGGAATTCTGGGAGCATATATTATTTTAACGAAATGAGAATTCTCTGTATATATATATATGTATATATATATATATATATATATATATATACACATATATACACACACATATATACAATATATGTGTGTGTGTATTATTCAAGTAAGATAAAAAATATATTGATAATTTCTATTAATAAAATTTATGTATTATTTAGTTATTATTAATTTTTAATTAATCATAAATGTCTATACAAAATGTAAATAATTTTCTCCAATATTTAAAAAATAATAAATACTAATTTCCAAAATAATGAAGTAAAGTTTCCTAGTGTATATACAACTTTTATTAGAAATTAATATACAATATTTTATATATAAATAAATAATTACTGAATAATGTGTATCTTAATCGTAATCGCATAATAATTTCCTCTAATACAGATTAAAACATCCTAATTTATATACGTTTATATATATATAGTAATATTTTCAAAAATTTTAAATGCTATTTTGTTCGTTAATTTTTGCTCCATTATTTATTTTATTTATCACTGCAACGCAATTTTTTATTTGATAAGGCGAACTGCAATTCCATGTTATAAAGTGATTAAGAAAATATCGTACGATGAAAATATTTTATTTATGGCAGAAGAGTTGAAAGGGTTCTGAACTGTGGGTACGTAGTTAGCGGGCGCGTAACAGTATCGTGTGTGTCAACATAACGGACGCATCCCCTGAATGATCAAGAACGGACCTTTTGGTTAAAAGGCTTGCTTGCTTGCTATGCGATTGGCGTGGGGGACTGCGAAATCGCTGTGAAACGAACGGTCTTGCTACTATTGGGCAGATAGATCTGGGAGAGAGGGTAGCTGCCCTACGGTTTAGGACCTACCTAAAATTGGGACTTGGAAGTGTTTAGTTTATTTCGGTTATCGTTGGAGATACTCGAGATATCCCGAGCTTTCTCGTGTACATCTGGGATTTCTGCTTCCGGGACCGTTCTTGATTCGGATTCTGACAATTGGTTTGTTTCTGAAAACTGGTGTTTTCTCATTATTGAAAATCTACGTTACGCGAAGCCGGTTCAGCGTTTGTTCCAGCATCCGCGTTTTGAGTCTTTCCGTTTAAAAGCTTATAGTTTCTGATCTGTCAAAACTATCGTCCTGTTACGGACGTTAAATTAATAAAAAATAGAATATTTAGACGAAGGGAAATCTTTGGAATAGACCTATATACATAGTGATACATAGTGTCGTGGATTAGTGCTGAGGAGTACTGTTTATCGAAACTGTGTAGTGCGAAAAAAATAAATGTCAAATCTTCATCTGGAGACGAGTCGAGGGAAAAATGGTATTCTAAAGTATCCGGAGGGCGAAACTCATTACTGATAAATTCGATAAACGTGCAATAAAAAAGGTACGACCACAATATCATTGGATTTTGATTAAATTCTTTATTATGGATAAATTCTTTTTATACACAGGATTAAATTTTTTATAGAGGATTAAATTCTTTATAGATTAAATTCTCTATATAGGTAAAGAGAAAAATTGCAAAGCTTAAAGCTGCTCTTTACAGTTAGTCAAAAGACTTATTAACAATAATTATATTTATCCTGTTTAATTAACATCCAATAGAAAACTTATTCGTGATATTTGTCCCTTTCTTTCTAATTTCTTTGTCTTTCCTTATTTGTTCTATTTTTTTATTATAGAATATACAATAGCGTAATAAATTTTTTTATTAGATATTATATATTTTGCATAGAAACATATATAAAATTTTTTATATTTTTTTACAAGAAATGTGTTACTATAAATACTGATCTATGGTATTTGAAATTTATCTATAGATTGATAACGTTTTTATTTCTTTATCTTCTTCACCAGTCAATGCTATTGTAAATATTAAAGTATAATTTGTTTTGTTAGGTTTTTTAATAATTTATGAAGCTTCTTTTTTTGTTTTGAAATAGATAAGATTATCCGATTGTATCGAAATTTGCAATTTAATATTGTCAATTTAAGAATTTTTTAGTCACAAATATCACATTACATTAATATTTGTCTTCCTAGTGATTTCTCTTCACTACACTCTGTCGCGTTGTTTCTATTCTATCCTGTAATGTTTGCCGATTGAAATTTATCGTCGCTATGTCGTTTTCTATTTATTATTATGATCTTGACGTATGTCTCGTTCGGAATTTCGAAATATCATCAATGTCGTTTTGACCTTTAGAGAATAATGCTATTTGTACGGAATTTGAGAGCAGGAAAACGGTTATCATTAAATGTATCGAGAAAAATGTTCGTCACATGTATTTGTCAGTCTCAATTTCGAAGCACTTACTTGCGAGAAAATACTTCTTCTTTTTGTTTTCTATATGGAGAAAATATATATTTCTTAACAAATAATGATATTTATTAAATATAAACAAAGTATTTTTAATCATTCATAAAATTAGAATATAAACTTTTAAACGATCTAACTTAAATTGCGGGATTATTGCGAGAATCATTGAAAATCTTTTTATATAATTTTTTTTATATTCCAGCAATAATTGCGGAAAACATTAAAAAGCAATATTTTGTATTGCACATCAGTATAAACAATTAATCTTATTTTTATTTTGCATGTGCTCCCATTTCTAACTAGGAAGGTGGCAGTCATATATATCTAAAATATAAAAAAACACAAGAAATAATTAGTCTTTTTATTAAGTTAAAACAAAAGTTATTTTGGTGTTCAATTGTGCTATTCTCTCAACCTTACAGAAACCGCGACAGTTTTCGCACTTTCTCTAAGAAAAACTGATCCAAGTGTTTATCTGCCTTGAACGATTTGTTTTGCATGCGTTGAAAGAAGAGTACTTTCAAAAAGATGACAATTTTTATTAATGGTTGGATGTCACAGGTATATATATCGGATGTGATATAAATGAGTTTCTGTCACAAATTACCAGTGGGACGTCTTGTCTCAAAGAGAAACCCTACTATACATTTGCTGCTCCAGTTAAATAAATGAGTCCAAAATGCAACCTCGGCAAAGAAACATAAATCTTTTTTTTACTTCATTTAAGAATACGAAATTTTTGCAAGAGAAAGCGAAAATAATTTTATATTAATGGAATTGTGCGGGAAAAAATACTGCTTCAAAGTCCGCCGCTTTCCTCCATAATTGAAATATTTTTAACGACAATTTGTGTTTAAACTATAATTTGCATTTAAATTTGAATATAAAAAATTAAATTTAGATTTTGAAAATTGGAAAGAAATGCATCGAATAAAATAAATACAACGTGAAAAAATTAGAATAAGTTAAAAAATGGAAAATATTTTTATAAAAAAAAAAGTTAATTTAGCATTTTGTTTGTAAGATTATTATTATGTTATTTTTTAAAATTATTATCTTCATTAAACAAATTTTTTCTGATTTTAGATTTAATTATTTCTAAGTTGAATTATCTCCAGGTACTATAGATTGTTCTGTATTTAAAGTAATAAAGTAACAATTTAGTAAATGATAATTTTTAAATAAAGTCACATTTAATTTCGATATTTGAGGGTATAAAATTAAGCCTGTTTTGTTCAATATCTGCTGTACACGAAAACTTTAAAACATTTTTAATATTGAGATAATATTGTTCCATAATGAACATAGTAGAAAGTAGTTTTAAACCCAAGTTCATTGTCAGTCGATTACTCTTGATAGAACAGTCATGACCCACACAGCAATTTAATATTGCAGCAATATAGTAATAATATTACAATATTGCGTAATATTACGTGGCAATATATCAGGAATATTACATAAATATTGCTGTAATATTAAATGTCCGCAGAAATCCATCGTTGAAATCTTCCTGCAATATTTCAGTAATATTACGGTAAGATATCTATAATAATATAGTGATATTTGTGCAATATTACGGTAATGTATTTGCAAAATTGAATAAAATAAATGTGTAAAATTGTATTCCAAATGTGTAAAATAATATTTACTCTTGGTGCTCAATTTTGGGGACTCTCCTTCAAAGAGTCATATGATATCATTAGAACATGAGTAAAAAATCTCATAATGCTGTATCTTTTATATTCTCTCCCGTGGTTTTTTACTTACGAGAAATAGAACTCTGCCGCGTCCATCTGGCGGCGGTGTCAAAATCATATATCACACTGCAATATAATATAAATATTACAAAATATTACGTTGTGATATATCGCAATGTAATATCTCAGTAATATTTCCGTAATATTTCATTCTTATTCTAATATTACTGCAATATTGTAATATCACTGTAATATTACTGCAATATTACATGCTGTGTGGGGGTCACCATGGTCTCCATGGTGACTTTCTTAGCAAATGTACTCAATGGTTTGCCAATGCCTTCCGAAAGGAATGGTGATCAATAAAAAATTTGATATGTTCTGGGTGGATTTAAATCTGGATCTTTGGCACAGAAAGTAGATGCGCAACTCTTACGTGCTTTAGCAAATATATTTCTCAAGTTGTAAAAATTTACAAAAGTCATTGTTAAAGTAGGATTTGTTTACCGAGATACAAATATCATGACTTTATACTTTGTTTGTTTATTATACCCCTTCAAAAGCGATGACAGGACTCATTGTCAGCTTTTTTCACCATTTGGCCGAATATCATTTCGCTTGTTATTAGTTAGGTTAAAATTATTCGTATTTTTGAATTTGCAATATTTCGTCAAAGATTTATGCCAACGAAATCGAAATCATAATAATTTCAAAGATTTAAGTCGTTACTAAATGAGAAATAACGTGCTTCTAGACTTGCATAAATTAGAACGAGCGTTATATGTTTATCGCTGCGCTTGTAATAAGTGATTTGTTGTTCCTGCAGATGCTCCACATTCTAAAAATTGTTTTAAAATACATACATTACGTTGCTATAATAATAATAGTTATTATTATTTGCAGGGTTTGCTCGATAAATTACATAAAGCTTGATATCTCAGCTTTACGTTTTATA
>NJRQ01000571.1:0-12731 GCA_003063805.1 Aphaenogaster ashmeadi
GGGCACCTATTATGGACTTGTTCGGAATGGATTCCGATCGGAATTGTTTAGTTATTTCCTAGATTTCTATTGTATTTTCTAAAGAAAACAGAATCATTCCGATCGGAATCGGTTTCCGACAGTTGCATAATAGGTGCCCCGGTATACTCGATTCATTTCATTATGCATTGATGCAAAGAAAGGAGGTATGGCGGTCTCTTAAAATTCTCATCTTGTATTTCGTTGCCGTTTCGATGGTGAACGTGCGCGAGATACGACCTAGAACCTCGCAAAAGTGTCCACAAAGTATTGCGTTAGACATCCGTAGGATTAACGTAAACGGCAGTGACTGCATTCTTCGTAAAACTAAAATCGTAAAATCGGCTCTTTGTAATGAGCAGTTTCCCTCAGTGACGGTATTTCTCGGTATTTCACGTCGACGTTAAATTTTGCAACGCATTTCACACGTAAATCACATCCACTTTCATTGCCTACGCTTCGTGAGAAGTTCCGTGAACAAATGACAAGACGTTTGTATTTATCGGCGATGTTCTGTATATATGTACAGCGATCGTCCGATTTCCCGTGGTGGACAAGAGGCATTCACCTCTTACATCAAAATTACGTCAATTACATACATCGTACTCGTTAAAATGTTACAACGTTCCGAATATCTCGATCTTACTTTCTTTTCGCTTGATTATCGGGAAAGTTTCTATAAAAGAACTTTTCACTAAATTCAATATCAGTTAATTAATATTAAAATTAAGTGTATTTTAAACCAAAGAGGAGAATTGTTTCGACACTACTGGCCAATTTTATTCAAACTAAAATGTCACTGTAACATTTTAGTTTGAATAAAATTGGCCAGTAGTGTCGAAACAATTCTCCTCTTTGGTTTATTATTCACTGGCGAAGAATTTTCATCTCTTACTTGCTTAAGTGTATTTTAATTTAATATACCGAGACAACTCTCGATCTTCTTTTCTTCTTGGTCGATTATTGAAACATTTTCTTGAAGATCACTCCTTTGTTGATGACTTCGAAGACTTCAAGTAGTGTTAAATTAAACCTGCTTTCGTAATTTCAGTTTTTGCGTTACACGTGTCTCCCGTAAGTAATGCAAGTCAGTGGAATCGATGGTTTAATTAGAAACAATCAACCGGGATAAATCGCAGTGACGTGACAGAACGCGTTATGGGGTTTCCGTTGTCATCAAGTATCCTCTACAGTAATCTTCGTTTTGTTCATTCGATAAGTTTAAGTTAATAATATAAGATACACGTGGAAATATTTCGTGACTCGAAAATGAAAACTTTTGATTTTCATTTAGAACATCCGAAATCTTCAAGCTGCATGGATCATATACCAACGTGATTAATCTCAAAACTGCGAAGCTGAGAAATACACTTTCAAAATCTCTAGAGACAGAAACGTGATAAAAATTTATGCGATAAGAATTATCGATATTATGGTAAGATTATATAGATTCACTCCAGATTTTATTCCTTAATAAAGAAATTGTCAGAACACTTGTATTGTACCAGAAGGCTCCAGGAACAATGATGAAGATAATAATAAAGTACGGCTTATTTCTTCTCCGTTGCTTACTCGGCCCGTTCTTCAAATTGCGAGGTTTGAAGAAGAGACGGCGATGTCCGCTGATTGAGGATCGAATTTTGCTGCAGTCAGCGACAGAAATCGCGCGGAAAATTCGCGAGAGAGAGGTAAGTCTACGTCGCTTTGTCGATCAGGTCTCGAGAGATCTATTGTTTTTATAAACCGATATTATTGCCAAATCGATGTAAAGTCAGCGGCACACGGGACATTTTTTCCTGCTGGATTGCTTGCAATCTAATAAATTACTAGAACTCCTGCGTGCTGAGTAGTGCAATTATAATACTAGATCACAAACAATCCCCGTGTGCCGCTGGATATCTTCATATGCATTCATCATCTTGAGTCGAATCAAGTCATTTAATGTTACATTCCTTAATTTTCGGTAGATCAGTTCCGAGGAAGTGATCAACGCGTACGTGAAGCGATGCAAGGAGGTGAATCCGTCGATCAACGCTATCGTAGAAGATCGTTTCGAGGTGGCGATTCAAGAGGCACGTGAAATCGATAGCTTCCTGCAATCAGCAGCTACAGATAAAACGAAAATCGCGAGCGAGAAACCGCTGCTGGGACTGCCTATTACGATCAAAGAAAGTATTGCTGTTCAAGGTGAGTCATATATTTCTATCCTCCACCCGTATAAATATACATGCATACATGCATTATTAGTAAAATTAAGTCAATATATTTTCGTAAGATAATTCCATTTGTGGAGCATTAACTACGACGAAATTATTTTGATAGAAACATGGAATTCTCGTGGATTTCGTGCTTAGGTGGATATTCGTGATCAAAACTGTTAATCCACGTTTACGTTAATCACTCGCGCAAATTCCCGAATATATATATATATATATATATGTTCAACGGAATTGCCGTCAGAATCTCACGCGTTATTAGAGAACTATTGTTTGAAGATAACTAATTAATATTTATCACATTTAAGATATCACATTTAAATAAATTTACATTGGAGAAGCCATTTTCTAAATATCAATTTGTTACGTGCTATTGATCATCGTACGACAAAGAAATATTTGACAACGACCATCAGATATACATATTCTCGGCATTCTATCGTGTTAATTTTGCTTTTCTTATTAGCACCAAATTACCAAACTGCTGTCGTTCGCAATTTTCATACTGCGCGAGGTGTCAAGGTTGCTCTTTGTATGTTAATGTCTACTTCCCTTTTTCTCTGTTTGAGCCACTTTGACCAACTCATCGTTTGCATATTACTAGGTTCTGGTAATTCGCACGGTTTAACGAAATTGTTTTCCCGACAGTAAATTCGTGACAGAAGAGGTTTTTTTAAAACATGCTAAGAATTTTTCCTAGAAGTAGTAAGTTATTGCGTTAGACATCAGTTTACCATTCGCTATACTGATTACTATGCACGTTCAAAATATTTAAATAAATTGAAAATTGCAAGAAATAGCAGAGATCTTTGGGTCTAAAATCCAGGAAGATCAAGCGGTCTGTACATATTATTTCAAAATGCACGCGACCATAGCAAACCGCGAATTAATTTTAATTCTAATTATTACTTACCGAGTGCCAGAAATTTTATTTAACAAAAATCGATGTAAATTTTTTAAAAGAAATACACTATTCACGTTCCATCTCGGAGACGTCATACTCTGTATAATCCCTGCAAACACATAAAAAAATATCTACATGAAATAACTGTAGAATCATTTTATACGTAGTTTAGTACGTAATGATCAAAATAAACAATGATTAAAATAAAAATTTACCTGTTTAGGAATGAGTCATTCTGTAGGGGTAAAAGGCGTTCCCTCAAGAGCGACGAAAGACGCCGATGTTGTGGCGAAGATTCGCAAGGCCGGTGGGATTCCTCTTCTCGTCAGTAACACTCCAGAATTATGCCTGTGGTGGCACACATTCAACAAAGTGACTGGCACAACCAGGAATCCTTACGATACACGGAGGTCATCCGGCGGCTCTTCTGGTGGCGAGGTTTGTACATCTTCTTTGTCTAGATGGGTACAAGTAAAAATTAAAAATTCTTAGTTAACACTAGAAGTACCGAGAGTGGTTATATTTAACCGTTCCCATTTCTTAGATTAATGTAAATATTTTTGCATAAAAGATAGGATCTTGAAATTTTTTACCTTTTATGTATTATAAGTTAATAAAAAGTTAAAAAATGTCAAAGACGTGTCTTTTGCTCAAGAAATAGAATATTAATCTGAAAAATGGAAATATAGCCAAAAATACTGCTCGGTACTTCTAATGTTAAATAATATATAATGGAATTATATATATAATTCAAGCTCGTTTTTAACAAAGCAAAGTAGGAAAAGGGCCAATAATCCAGCAAAAAAAATTTACAGATTTGACATATTTGCTCCTTATTACTGATAAATTTTATTACTTCTTTTTATCTCTGACTAGCTTTTCTTTTTTCTTTCTTAATTTATTATAGATTTTATTAATCCTGACAAACACGATTAATTGGATTTACTTGACAACTCTTTGACCACAGCTTTAATTTTTCTAATTGAACGTATTCTCGCTGCTGATCGATGAATTGTTTTCTTAAATTTTAGCTTTTGGACTCCCAATGAACTTACCACCTACAACGATGCGTATTTTATCTAATTTATTAATTTCCGTTTTTCGTTATTTATTAATATATTGTTTGAATTTGGATGTGGCCTCTTAATTGTCGACCTTCTAATTTGTTTATGTTAATTTTTCGCTAAATATGTTTCAACGATTTATTTATTTATTTGTTCTTTGTCCTAATTTAATTTGCAAGTAAGGGATGAAAATTCTTCGCCAGTGAATAATAAACCAAAGAGGAGAATTGTTTCGACACTACTGGCCAATTTTATTTGCTCATTTTTATGATTTAATTTATTCAACGGCTGATGAAGACTAGCTAAGTATAGTCGAAACGTACCGTATTTTATGTTCTCACCAATTGAGTAATATATTATTTATTTTATAACATCCTTTTTTGCTCGATTATTGGCCCTTTTCCTACTTTAATATATAATGGAATTTTATAATAGATAGAAATTTTTATATTTAATCAGGCTGCTCTCGTCGGCTCTGGTGCCTCGATTCTAAGCTTGGCGTCAGACCTCGGCGGATCGACCAGGCTCCCGGCAATGTTTTGTGGCGTTTTTGGCCATAAACCCACACCAAGTAAGTTTTCCTCAAACAATCAAGAAGAATAGGAAAAAAGAACGATCTAATCATGAAAATTTCAATGTTGTATACTTGCTTATAAAACAGTACAAACTAATAAATAACGGCTAAAACAATTTTACATTTTTTTCATTAGACTGGATATCAGTAGAAGGCCACAAACCTAGTGCAAATGATGAAAATTGGTCTTCGTATTTCACGATCGGTTCAATAGTCAGATACGCCACAGATCTGCCTCTCTTGTTGACAGTGATGTCGCAATCGGATGAAGCCAAGATTACCTTTAACAAAAAGGTCACAGGATCTTTTAAATCTTAACTATATGCTTATACCACTTTCTCAAAAATTGTTAACTAAACATAATAAAATATTAATATAAAGGAAACTAATTAATAAAATTATTATTGATAAATAAAATTAATATAAATAGATAAATTATTTTATTGTGCTTATTTATGCAAGGTTCGATCACACATAAAACAAGATTACATATTTGCGTAGGTATGTTTGAAGGACATAAAGTTTTTTTACATGGATGATTACGGCCCGTTCATGAATCCCATGACAACCGATGTAAAAGATGCAATTCACAAACTAGTGAGACACCTAGATGCAATAGACGGTGTCAAAGTGCAAAAAGTATGTCAGAAGTTTTCTTACATATTATTTAAATTACTTTTAATTTATTATTAGAAAAAAGATTTAATTATTATGATAAGATACAAACACTATTTCTTTATATGTGTATATAGTATTATAATACAATGATTTAATTTTCTTTCCAATAAATAATTAAAAATAATTCATACAATAGAATATGTTTACGTACAATAATATAAAGTATATAATATGACACAGTATTGCATGCTATATAATTGTTAAAAATTAAGTAATGATAATATTGGAGCACTTATAGTATATGGACTTCATTTGTGTATGGGGTATTTAAAGAATTAAAATCTAATTTAAAAACTTACAGTATTACTAGAAATATATTTGTAGACAAATATAATATTTATAGTTTCAATTATTTGCAGGCAAATTTGGAAGACATGAAACAGTCTTTTGAATTAAGCATAATCCCTCTTCTCAGTCTCAAAGATGTATACTCGATGTTCAATCGCACGGATGATCCTAAGGTACAGTTAAATGACGATATATTGTTAAGATGTGGTACAACAAATACATATTTCATAAAAATTTTTCAGAAATCGAAGAAAGTACTTACGGAAACACTGAAATATATTTTCTTTATGTCGTCGCATACTCTTCCCGCTATTTGTTACGGGATACTTCATGAGGTCATTGGCAAAAGATTAAGCGTCTCCACTTATAATGAAATGATGGAGATAAAAATGCGATTGAGAAAGCAATTTGAGGTAAAACTCATATATCGCATTTTTTTAACTTTGTGACACTTTAATATATTAATATATATATTAATATATATATATATATTAATATATATATTAATATATATATATATATATATATATATAAATTTATATTAATATTAAAATAATCAAAATAATCAATGGCATTTGATTAGGAGCTGCTGGGTGATAACGGCGTACTAATTAGTCCATCTTTTATCTCGTCGGCGTATTATCCTCAAGAGGTTTTATACAATCCATGCAACTATACTTGTATGATGATCTTCAACGTGCTGGGATTTCCAGTCACGCAATGTCCGCTTGGCTTCGACAAGAACCAACTGCCGATTGGAGTTCAGGTAGAAAAACTGTCGCTCTCTGTTCGTCTCTGCAAAACGTACAATAATTTTGTTTACAAGCCGAGAAATAGACTCATTGATTAACATTATTGATTAACAATCAAAACTAAAGAAACGATATAAGAACGCAAGATAGGCAGAAAAATTTTTCTTTCTCATCAATATTACTGCTGCCATCCAGATTGTATTAATTTTTAATTTATTAATTTTGAATTTGTAATCGCACGAGTTTATTTTTGTAAGAATGAATTATTAATTTACATTTAATTGATTGGCTTTATATGTATATTTCGCCCTGGTGAAAAAAATTCTCATGTCTTATAATATTTTTAAGAATTTGTCATGTTTTAAATTCATGAAGATTTCAGAAAAAATATCTCAAGCCTTTTCAGATTTTATAAGCTTTCTTCAGAAATTATAGAATGAGAAATCTTGGAAATCTTAGAATATTTCAGAATTCACATACGTGAAGAATTCTAGAAAAGATGTAAACTTTCTCAGCATTTCTAAAAAATGTTCCAATTCATATAAAAAATTTGAGAAATTTTCTAAAAAATTATAAAGTTATACAGAAATTATAAAAAATTCTGAAATTTATATGAAGAATTCTAAGAAAAATTTTCATCAGGGCGGTGATTGGTTTTATTCCGATTGATTGATTTTAACTTCGTTGTTGCTTTTGTAGATCGTCGCGAATCCAGGTTGTGATCATCTGACGATTGCTGTTGCGCAGGAGATCGAAAGAACATTTGGTGGTTGGCAAGAACCACAAGGCCGAGAATTCGCCTGCAACGTCGCATAATTTATCGACGTCGTGATCTTTGCACCGTTGATCTTGTCTTTCAGTCTTAAAGTTTTATGATCTAGTATAATCTCCAAAGATAAAAACCGAATACGACATATTGAAATTTTCAAGAGGCAGAGTTCGATGAAACAATGTTATTGAATTTGTGAAGTAGCATCATCTTCAACTCGTCTTTAGCGAACATAGTACGAGTTTGGGTCTTGTATTAATTTTCATCAAATTTTCGATGCAACATAATTTTCGAATTACTTGAAAGTTCTATCGAATATAACACGACAGAATTTTCGAGGACTTTAACCCGTAAGCAACCCCCCTCTCCCCCGCGTAGGGATCAAATTGACACAGACGTAAAGCTATGAATTTACTAATTAAAACATTACATAAAGAAATATTTTAAAAAATATAGATTTCTTTTAATTTTTAATGCTTGGAAATTACATATTATTTTATGTTTAAAACCTGTCTCACAATCAGTTTATTATTTATAAATAAAAAAGATTTTTGTTTACACATAAAAAATAAATTAATTAAAATGTCGGTCAAATTGATACCTTCACGCGAACACTTACGTGAAAAAAAGTCACGCGAACACTTACGGGTTAATGGAGATTTATTAAAGAGTTTTTGCAATACCGTCTTTTAGATACGGTAAACGCTAAAATCACGTTATTGGGTACTGCGCATGCGCAGTTTTGTCTTTCGACCCAATTTAGCGTTCACCGTATCTAAAAGACGGTAATTGCAAAAACTCTCTAATACCTCGCTTTGATGCGGTATTTTCGCATGAACTTATACATTGTATTATACATTGGACTGGAAACCATATTTACACAATCAGTGTAGAATAGTGTTTTTATACTCTGTAATATTTTAGTTGACAATAAATTAATTTGTTACATTTTGACGAGTACTCTATTTTAGCCAAATCAATATTCAATCTGTATCAAGCAGGCATTCTATCGGATAAGACAAACTATAAATATAAAAATTGCAAATACAACTTAAAACTATACCTATATATATTACAAGAATGGCCCTACTTTTTAACACAAAAACGCATTACGTATTGTATCATTGAAGAGATTCTTCTTCTTCTTTTTTCCTGGTGAAAAAAATTCTCATAATATCTCATAGTATTTTTAAGAGAATTTGTCATATTTTAAATTTATGAAGATTTATGAAAAAATACTTTAAACTTTTTCAGATTTTATAAGCTTTCTTCAAAAATTATAGAATAAGAAATCTTAGAATATTTCAGAATTCACATGTATGAAGAATTCTAGAAAAGATGTAGATATTTTCTTAAATTAGTATTTCTGAAGTGTTCCAATTCGTATAAAAAATCGGAGAAATTTTCTAAAAAATTATAAAATTATATAGAAATTCTGAAGAATTCTAAAATTTACATAAAAATTTTTTGTATGAAGAATTCTAAGAAAAATTTTCACCAGGGTTTTTACCCCCAGTTGGATATCCGGTCCAAGTAGGGCAGTACCACAGTTTTAGGATCGACAGATCCAGAATAAGCCTCCTTGGAGGAAGAAAGTTTAGCTTGAAGAGATATTATTCAAGACTATCAACCTTCTTCTTCTTCATCCCCAATTGGAATATCCAGTCCAAGATTATCAAAACCTTGGGCAAATTTTCGTGACTATCAAAGGGGTTCTGATGAGGGCCCGAAGATAATTGAAGAACAACAAGAAAATTATTAGATAAGACCGCAAGGCACAGAGAATCAAATAATTTTCTTGTTGTTCTTCAAATATCTTCGGGCCCTCATCAGAACCCCTTTGATAGTCACGAAAATTTGCCCAAGGTTTTGATAATCTTGGACTGGATATTCCAATTGGGGATGAAGAAGAAGAAGGTTGATAGTCTTGAATAATATCTCTTCAAGCTAAACTTTCTTAGATTATCTGGCCAGTCAGGTCGAATCAAATAATTTTCTTGTTGTTTCTCATTTACTGGCGAAGAAAAGATTACATTCGATAATTGAAGAATATTACCAAATACCAATTATTGATATAATTTCAATAAATTTTTGATTGCTGTTATTAATTACCAGTAATTCAGAAAATTCAACGACGATGCGGTAATATTAACGTAATCGACGCGGATTACGTGATCACATAAGCTTTGTTCTTTTTATCTTCATTGAACTTCTTGCGCGCACCGTTTATTTGTCCTCTTTTTCTCTCCAACGTAGAGAGAAAAAGAGAAAAGATAAACGGTGCAAAAAGTTCAGTTAAAAAGAACAGAGCTACATACACACGTTGCGATCTAACCTAAAATCAGTCTGCGAAGTGCGAAGATGCTTTCGCGAGACTAGAAATATTTAGTTTGTGATTAATTATTGTAAATTTTTGTACCGTCTGATTGTAAAATATAATTGTAAATTGTATTTTTTGTTTTGACAAGTCGCAAAAGGAGCGATGTGTTCGGTGAACGATTGCAGATTTGATGATAATGATGATGAAATACCTAAAAACAAAGAGAAAGATTTATTAACGTAAGAGTACAGTTATAATAAATAAATAAGAAAGAATAATAAAAAGAATATAGAAGATTATTAATATATTAATATAATGTTACTTGTCATTAATATATAGTAATGATACTTGTTATTAATTAATATTAATAATACTTGTACACACTGTATTAATAATAGTGATATTTATTTCCAATAGAGATGTGACACTATGCAGAAAATGCAGATGTGAAAATGCCGATGTTTTGTTAGTCGGCCAAAGCGGTTATTGTAAGACTTGTTTCCTAAATGTTACAAACCACAAGTTTAGAGCTGCACTTGGTAAATCTAAAATTATTCGCCATGGTGATTCGATACTGGTCGATCATTCAGGAGAATTGAATTCCACTGTGCTTTTACATCTCATTAAAGCAGGCATGAGTGAGTCTGCTCACAAGAAACTTATCTTCAAGACAGTAGTTTTGTATATAGATGGTAAGTGTCATAACTCGAGAATTTTTTATTATATGGAATTTTGAGATTGAGAAAGATTCTAATGTTTGAACAGACAGCACTATGGAAAAAACAAGCGAGGAAAGGGAGATGCTGCGACATAAAATTTTTAAGGAAACAAAGGCTTCTGGATTTAACGGTTATGCGGTGTCAATGAGTCAGGTTTTAAACGAAGAGAATGCTCTGGATATAAAACCGATGGATCAAGAGATAAACAATGAACATGACAATCAGCTGCGTGCAATATTGGCCGATTTATCGGACGATACCTCGAGGACGGATTTTCTCAGTCAGTTACGTCGAAGGCTGCTCCTATCGGCAGCGCGAAAACTTCATTGTAACAAGATATTTGTAGCCGATTCTGCCATGGACATTGCCACGAAGGTGCTCGGAGATGTGTGCTTAGGACGAGGCGCGCAACTTTCTACGCAAGCAAACTTCTGCGATGCTCGGTGTACCGACATTAAGATACTCAAACCGATGAGAGATTTCACGCAGCAGGAATTAGTATACTATTCGAAGTACCATAATATAAATTCTGTTAAATCAATGGAATCCAGTTCACCGGCGACTTCCATACAAACATTAGCACACAATTTCACGACGGTATTGGAATCTCAATTCTCCGGTACGATATCCACCGTATTCCGTACAGCCGATAAAATAAGCTCGAGGGACAATGTACAGCAAAATATAGAAGATAATTGTGCGCTTTGCGATGCAAGATTGGACTTTGTGTCTTCTGGCAATGAAGTGACTGCCATGAGGGCGATTGAGGTTTCCAAACTGGTGTCTTCTAAATGCGTTAATACAAATTCTCCTAGTAATGAGGAAAACGGAGAATCGAATTGCCTCAATTCACACTCGGACAACGAAGAACGCTGTAACGACAATGCCGAGTGTAGTTGTAGGAATAATAGAAAGAGCCAAGTAACCGCGGAAGACGTTTTGAGACATCTCTGTTACAGTTGTAGACGGATATTTCGAAATTCAGAGATTTTACGCACCTTGCCATCGCCATTATTGTTTGCCGTTCAACAAAGAATAGCTTTAAAGAATATGAGAGAGAAAATCAGTGATTTTTTGTTATGAATAAATGGAAGAATTGTCGCTTCAAGATTTAGCGCAAGGCAATCTTGAAGCGATCTTGAAACGAGAGGCATTTGTACATTAATATGATGAAAATGTATAAAGAGATTTCTAACTTGTTGTTAGATACAATAATACGTTATTTGTATTAATTTATTTTTCCTGAAATAAAAAATTACCTCTCTCAGATTCTCCTTCAAAACTTTCAACTCTTTAAATCAACCTATTATAAATAATATATTTATAATTTTTATATGTTTACCATGTTCACATATATTGCTTCGTTATTTATTGTAATTAGTTAAGTTATGAATTTGTGAACTTCCGTAAGTAGAATTGCTTGAAGCAAAATTTCCAACTATATAATTCCTTCCTTAATATAATTTGTTTTCCCATTCCACATTAACAAGAATTGATAATTCCATCCATGTTAACAATGACATGGATATAAGGTAATTACCTCAAGTTATGTCCATTCCTATCAATGCAGATTAACTTTAATCTTGATTTAACATTCTTTTTATTTAATTCAAACTAGAAAAAATGAGTAAATTAAAACCGAGATTAAAATCAATCTGCATTAGTAGAAATGGACATTAATCGGACCTGTCTAGATCGCAATAATTTGAAAATATGAAAAGACAATTGGTATTTAAGACACATGTGTTCTTAATTACCGCATTTTTCTGTGAAATCTTGGATAACTTTTATTCGCGCGTCCGTGATGATAATTTTAATTTTCCCGCTGCCGCAAAGGCAGCTTCAAAGCCTAACCCCTGATCCACAATAGATGTAAGCTTTAGGCTGGGTCTACAATAGGTGTAGTAAGCTTTAAGCCCTAAGAAATTGACCAATCACAGTCGAATGTGAGGAGAATAATCGTCTGTGATTGGTCAATTCTTAGGGCTTAAAGCTTACTACACTCTATTGTAGACCCAGCCTTAAACCTTAAGAAATTGACCAATCACAGTCGAATGTGAAGAGAATAATCTACTGTGATTGGTCAATTTCTTAGGGCTTAAAGCTTACTACATCCTATTGTAAACCCAGTCTTAAGACCTAAGAAATTGACCAATCACAGTAGAATTTAAGGAGAATAATCGACTTAGGGTTTAAAGTTTACGACACCTATTGTGTACCAGTGGTTACATCTGGGCGCTTATTACGTATCTTGGGAGTGAGTGAAA
The DNA here is from genome assembly GCA_003063805.1 of Aphaenogaster ashmeadi. Taxonomy (NCBI): domain Eukaryota; kingdom Metazoa; phylum Arthropoda; class Insecta; order Hymenoptera; family Formicidae; genus Aphaenogaster; species Aphaenogaster ashmeadi. The sequence continues at coordinate 12,570 of NJRQ01000571.1, forward strand.
ATACGAAAAGTGAGAGAATTCACTAGGTTTTGACCAATGAAATTAGTCAAAACCTAGTGAATTCGCTCACTTTTCGCATTTTCACTCACTCCCAAGATACGTAATAAGCGCCCTGTTCGCGTCACCTGCCCCAACATGCTCCTAGGCCGGTATTCATAGTCG
>NJRQ01000571.1:27296-41965 GCA_003063805.1 Aphaenogaster ashmeadi
TCAGAAAAGTTATAACATAACTGTCAGAAAAGTTGTGAGTAAATAAAATTTTGTTTAACTTGCAAGTTATTTTATTGTTGCATACAACCGCGGCAATTACCCAAGTTTTAACAAATTATCCATGTTTCTTTGAGTGCTAAATGCTAAAATAATTAATCTTAATATTATAAAAGTCTTTCGAAAGAAATAATAAAAGGAAAAATTTTGAAAACATAATGATTTAAGGTATTATTGTATCTCATTGTAGCATACATCTTGTCTATCATTTAGTTGATGCGATGACAAATGATTGCAATTTTAGCTTCATTTCAATGCCTGCCAAACAAATGAGACTTTAAGGTACAAACTGCAAACTAAATTATAGTGAGGAAAGTAGTTCATTGTCGTGGATGAGCATACAAGAAAGACAAAAGAGAATGATGCTGAGATTAACTAAGAAATGGATGAGACTGCACATAAACACTTTATGTGAATATTGTCATCACATAATTATTATTAATGTTTTTATTAACATTAATAATTATTAATAATTATTAATAATTATTAATAATTATTAATGTTAAGTTTCTTGAATATACTGAATTGTTATGAGAGAGTGTGACAAAGCTGTTTGTTGTGTGGTTTTGTTTTAATACATTCTATGCTCATTTTTATACTCAGCTAATTGTACAAAATTTAAATACAGATGCGAGAAGCATGAGGTAAAAATTCGCGTTCTTCAATCACGATAACCTGGAGTAGTATCGGCCGATATTTATAATCGGTTCTTAAGTACAATTTTAAGATGTCATGAACCAATCGCAGAACCGTATTAGCGTCTTCAGACATTACTTAAGACAGTTTTAAAATAAGAACTATAGAAAATAAGAACTATGAATACCGGCCATCGAGTAGCTTTTATTATACATTGTCTTTACATCTTGTATTAATATATTGTTTTTTTCTTTCATTTTCTTCTTTTTTTTCTTGGAGAACGCAAGTATATATTCATGCTGTACATCTTGCGTACATCTATAATATACATACTATATTTTGGATGCGTCAAGTGTCTTCTGATTAGAGATTTCGAAGAAAGTCGAGAATCTCGTTTGTTCCAGCTTTTGAAATCTGAATTAATAATTCATATTTAATTAAATAATTTATTAGAGGCATCTAAAGAAATGAAATTAAAGAAGGGAAAACAAAGATCTTCTCGAAAGTCAGAAGATAAAAGATGCTGCGAATATGAGTCATTCACCTGAACATATAAACCATGTATTATGAATCAATACTGATATAGTAAAAATGTTAAAATCACTGATACATTCTCGGTGTCTCGATGTTCATTGGTACATTGATTATAATGGCATCATAATTTTGTATATTGTAGTTGCGCGTTAATATATTTATTTTGCTTTTGTTCACGCACAATCGGAGTCATTCAGTAATTCGTTCCCTGAGTGCGATTATTCATAGTGTAAAGAGACAGAATCTTTGATACTGCATCTCTTGAACGCGTAGTCCAATTTAATACGTAAATTCCGATAAATGTGATTCGACACCACGGGCGAAGAAGTGTTCTATTTTTATTCCAAGAAACCGTGCGTTTCCGATTATTTCTATATTGTATAAATTGTATTGTAATCAACGAATAGTCATTAGAAAATCTTCGTAAGGGTCTTTAAAGATTGATATAACAGCGTCGACTTTTTACATTCTGAATAGTGCAAGCAATTAGGAGGTACGCACTATGTTATGCAATGTATAAACCTTAAATCCGACACATACAGCTTCGTCTTCACAGCTAAGAGTCTGATCGCGTTAACACTAGAACTACCAAAGCAGTCAAAATGACGGTTTGTAGTTTTTTATAAAATTTATAACGGTGCATTTGTTAAGATTTTCCATGACTTTTATTACAATAAGTAAATGATTAAATTGATTAATTTACTTTCTTCCTTTTCCCTTTTTTTAAGGTATACACATGGTATATTTAAATAGTAGAAATAGGTATACGTTAATCGTCGGTAGTCCTAGTGATAAAGGATATGCTAAAAAAGTGTTTAACAGTGTTCGATTGAACTTCTGTTAAAAAAGTATCGAAGATGTTACTCATACATATGCTTTTTGTAACAATAATATTGCGCAACTACCCATATTAAACGGTAATTATTGCGTTGCAGTATTAAATAATCATAAAACACGAGAATTTCTTTTATGTAAGAGTCATATCTTTTACTTAATCACATCGGAACGTGAAGGGTCGACGTAAACTTATACACGCGTTAGTTATTGAAAATAAATCATTATCTTTAAGTTTGTATGTAAGTTTGTTATCGTCTCAGAACTTCGGGACCGTTTCGGACTGTGTACATGTGCCACTCTATCGTCATATTCTCTTCACGGGGAATCTCACAATCGGTGACTATTTTCTTACGTCTTTTCATACACAAGACACTAGAAAATTACACTATTTATATATACGTGGCCTATGGCACTGTTTATATATGTAAGTCGGTATTACAAGAGATCAACAGTTAATAGCTAAGAAAGTGTAAGATTCTGTAAAACCCTAAAAATACATTTTTAAAAAAAGGGAAAAAATATACGTCAAGTACATGAAAAGTATCGGATGTTATATTGTTCTGTAAGATTCTGTAAAATTAATACACACGTCGTTGTTTTGTCTGAAATAAGGTTTTTTAGAATTCGACATCGCGTTTGTCACTTCTGATGTAAAATCGATCTATTATCGCAGAGAGAATCTATGAGTCATTGTTACACGGCAACCTAAAATCGGTTTAGTGACACCAGTTGTTTACGTTTATCTATGTTCACATATATAACAAAACTGAATAATAATTTTTATGTAATAATTTTAAATGTTTTATCTGATATTATGTGATAACTTGATATGTTTTTTGATTATGTTTTAACTTGATATTATATATCATACATACACTTATAACATACTTGTTTATACCATATTTAACACCAATAGTTAAAATATCGGAAATTATTACATCAGTTTTTATATTGTTCATGTAAACTTATAAACTGACTACTGGTGTTACTAAACCCGATTAATGGTGACGTGTAAACGTAGTTTATGACATGTTACATATCGGTTTATACATTTTTTTCTATCCATGGCATGGAACGAATCGACGGAGATATTTCGATGACATTTCGATGTAACACACTTAGCTACTTGTAGAATTTTTACTACGATAAACTGAGTAAGCTGTCTGATGAGTCTAGACGACAAGCAACGAGATCACGAGAGACGTGAAATATCGGAGAACATCATCTGAAAAATGTTTTATACATATAAATTATATATATATATATATATATATATATATATATATATATATACGTATGCTTTTGAAATTAAAATTCTTACGGATTCAGAAGAGGAATACGTTTTAGAAGTCGGCGATATGCAGCGCTTGATTAGTCCATTTCTACAAAAAAAATCCTCGCAAGCTCAAGAAAAAAGATGACTGAAGGGACGAGTTGTCTGATTGCTCTTCTTTATTTCAGGATACGCAAACGCGAAGATTTACGAGTGTGATAATCTGAAATGTCCCCGACCTGGACGCTACATATCCGGTGGATCTAGCAAAGACGACTCCTTCCCCTGCTTGCGTCCGGCTTGTTCAGGTAGATTCCAATTGGTTCGGCATGTCTCCTTCGTCGACTGTCCTGGACACGATATTCTTATGGCGACTATGCTTAACGGAGCAGCTGTTATGGACGCCGCCTTGCTTTTAATCGGTAAACGATATCTTTGTTTTTGTGCTCATTGTACAAAATTTGTTTGTTCTGTCTTTTGCCTAAGTAATAAGCAATTTTACTGAATTGTAGCTGGTAACGAGTCATGCCCGCAGCCTCAAACGTCGGAGCACTTGGCAGCTATCGAAATTATGAAACTTAAGCACATAGTCATCTTGCAGAACAAGATCGATTTGGTTAAAGAAGCGCAAGCCAAGGAGCAATACGAGCAGATTTTGAAGTTTATTCAAGGTATTAGTTATTTGCCATTATTGCCAATATAAAGCATACATGTGCGTCCGTTTGCATAATCCCTTTTGAAATTAGGAACGGTGGCGGAAGGCGCTCCAATAATTCCGATTTCGGCGCAACTGAAATACAACATTGAGGTACTGTGTGAATACATTACCAAGAAAATTCCAGTGCCAATGAGGGATTTCACGTCGGAGCCTCGATTGATTGTTATCCGGTCTTTCGATGTGAATAAACCGGGCTGCGAGGTGGACGACTTGAAGGGCGGCGTCGCTGGTGGTAGCATTCTCAGAGGAGTGCTGAAAGTATGTGTGTGAATTGGATTAGTTTCAATCATCAGATTAATTTCTCCGAAACTTCTATGGATGCCACCTTTGTCATAGGTCGGCATGGAAATTGAAGTTCGTCCAGGATTAGTATCCAAGGATAGCGAGGGCAAGCTGACCTGTCGCCCGATATTCTCGCGTATCGTGTCTCTATTCGCCGAACAGAATGAACTGCAGTTCGCTGTACCTGGTGGTCTAATTGGTAAATAATATTCATCATAGATGTTTTTTAATAATTGCTCTAATATGAACAGAATTGTAGCAAATCTTAATCGTTTTATGAGAGTAATAGATTAATGTGATTTTAAGGTGTCGGAACCAAAATTGAACCTACTCTGTGCCGTGCTGATCGTTTAGTCGGGCAAATTCTTGGAAGTGTCGGCGCATTGCCACAGATATTCATCGAACTGGAAATCTCGTATTATTTATTGAAACGTTTATTAGGTGTGAGAACCGAGGGCGATAAAAAGGGCGCGAGGGTAAGTCCATCTGCATTCTACACAATTTTAAAGATCTACATTATTGCATTCCAAAATTAATGTGTTTCTGTAAACAATTGCATGATTTTAAAACTATTCTTAATTGACATTGTTATAAACATTGCAGAAGTTTCAAGACTATAAAGAATATTTTATATAATATTTTGTTCTCTGATATAAATTTGTTATGTATACTCTGGTTACATATAGCTCCTAAAACTATGGTTACATATAGCTCCTAAATATAGTTCCTAAAACTATGCTTAATCTGTAATTGTAACGTAATTTGTAACAATTTTCATTTTTTTATTGCTCACGTAAATATCTCGGTGGTAGGTACCGAAGCTGTCCAGGGGAGAAGTATTGCTAGTAAATATCGGATCATTGAGTACCGGTGGCAGAGTACTGGCTACTCGCGCCGACTTGGCGAAGATCAGCTTGACGAATCCAGTGTGCACGGAGATCGACGAGAAGATCGCGTTATCCAGACGAGTGGAGAAGCACTGGCGTTTGATTGGATGGGGACAGATTTGCGGCGGTCAAACAATAGATCCTATTCTGGATCGGAAATAATTGCAATATTTGGGGTCTAGCTTCCCTCAAAAACATTTCTACAATCTGTTCACAACGCTACAGCTGACCTCGTGTACGAAATATTTGTAATAAAAATTGAAGCTAATCCTGCCAAGACTAATGTCCCACAATCTTTAAAATAGATATTATAGAAGTTTTTAGATAAATATTGCAAAAGTTTAACGTAGTTTGATCAAAAAGGACAAGACTACATACTGTGTCAGCGCCGATCTCGAAGTAAAGCGCGATAACGCAAATAATAAATTTCTCTATACTAATAACTGTATTTTCGTATCATGTTTATTTTCTGTCGCGTTGAGGTGACCGCAATCGTGGACTCCTTGTCGAAGTGATCGAGATCGAGGTGATCACAGTTTGAAATAATCGACAAGACTTAGCGTAACATTACGCAGTATCAGGATATATTAGCGATGGATGAGCTGCTACGTGTTATCGACGACAATACGAATGTATTCATTAACAAGAAAGGCATAGAACAGATAGCGTTTGAGGTTTTCTTTTTTATCTTTTCTTTGAAAATTTAATTTTACTAATTCGCGATATTTTAACAGTTTATTTCTTGAGAATCTTGAGAAAGCGAGAGAAAAAGAGAATTTAAAGGTTTAGATTAGATCAGACGTGCAGTTTCGAAATTTGTTTCGCAACATGATCATTTTTAATAATTTCGTTTCATGAAATGAGATAATAATAACCACAATCTCGAACAAAAAGTGAAAAAATATTAATTCTTTCTCGAGTGTTCGAAATTGTTTTCTTATAAATACAAAGAATATAAAAATAATGTAATTATTTTCGTGATTCGAGAATACTGCGAAAAAATCTGCCGATTTGATCTAACTTTTTACTGTCGCGTAAATATGCGATATTCGAAGTATAAGATATTTCGTTGAGTAAAATTTAGCTCTCTGTTAAAATTTCGCGATTGAAAGAAGAATTACGCTGCTAAATGAAATCTTAATCGGTTTATATAGGTGGCTACTTACTTGGTTCACAATTACAATAATAAAACTTTCGGTGAGGTCACATATAATTACGTACGATTGTCAACCGAATTTCATCCTAAAAAGGACGACCCCAAAGCGGCGGACTGGCTATTCGTGTTGAACACATTGAATTTTTCACTCTGGGCACCAAAAGGTGAATCGGAATGGACAGTTGATGGACTAACTGGATACATGGCATTGTGCGCTGCTATTAAAAGGGCCATTGACGTGAATACATTTATTCAATTTTTATGTGACGTTGCTAAATATTAATATTTTCTATCGCCCTATTAAGACATCAATCAACCTTTGAGTATCTTTAATAGAATTTCATATATTAACGCTAATCGTTTATTGTTTTGCATGATGTGACTCTTGTCTTCTAACATTGACTAAGTTTCCATTAGTACAATTTTCATCATTTAACATTTTTTAACTTCTTTTTTTACTAATAATTCTCTGCTAATAATTAGTCTATCCATATGTTGTTTTATTTTGTTATTATAACTTACATAATCTGCTTTGATTTCTACATTCTGGTGTTTGCCACTGTACCTACCTGTTATTTAAAATGGCAATTGTTATTCAAATTTGAAGTACCAGTGTACAACGTAAATTAAATGCATCAATTAAATGCTTTTCATACTTTGTGTTTCTTCCGCTTCATGAATTTCGGCGAAAGATTCACTGAATTTTGCGAGTTACTTTTTACTTTACCTCTCTTTCCATCCTGCGACATAATAAAAAAAGCATTTAATGTAAAATGCATTTGTTCTTATTGAAAGTGCTTTATTACGTATTTACCATATCGTTCTTAAAGTACTTCTTGCAGCAAATGAGTTTCTTTCTATTTGGTAGCCTCTTCATGTAACAGTTTGTAAATAGCTTCGCATTGTCCAAAAATCCTGCAAAATTACGTTATAGATAAAATTAAATCTCTCGATTCATTCAAACGATTGTACAATGATAATTTATAATATATAATTGAGAACTTTATAATTGAAAATGTAATATTATTTCTTTTTCCTTTTTCATAGCATTACTTTTCATTCTTGCGGTTTCTCTATTTATTTTGTTATTATAATCCTCTATAAATTTTTGACGGCGAATATCTATACGCTGCAATAACGTTTTTTGTTTTGCAATATCTTTCTCTTGGAACTGCTGCTTTCTTCTCCATCTGAAAACCGCCAAAGAATTTTCTTTCCAAATTGTTCTGTTTCCTTACGAGAGTTCCTAAACTAAATCACTACTTATACATCGAAAATATCACGTGGCACGCCACTTTTTTACTATCTAAATAATATATGAAACCATCTACGTACCTTTCTTCCATGTCCTTCTGCTTTTGTTGTTCAATAACCATTAGTCGCTTCTCCTCGGCTTTCTTTCGCGCCTTGTCCTTCTTCTTCCAGTCCACCACCGTGTCAATCACTTTACGTCGAGCGATCTCCGTCGCAATTTTGCATTTCTGCCGAATCTGCTCGGTCCGCTCTTCACACTTAATATTTATCAGCCTCCATTCTTCTTGCCTAACGAGCCTCAACAACTTCAATCTTCGCGTCGTTCTGCACGCTCGCTCTTTCAGCTTCCGGATTCTTAATTCCTCCTGTAGCAGCCGTTGCTGCACGAGATGCTGTCTCTCGCTGGCCAACTTCTCTCTTTCTTTTAGTCTGAATTTATAAGAAAAAAAATTTGTTAATAAATAAATACATATAATAATATTATTCTATTAAATAATAATAATAATAATATATATATATATATATATATATATATATATATATATATATATATTAAATAATAATATATTCTATTATATAATAATATTATATATATTTAAGAAAAGAATATTGCGAAACAAAAAGTAATTAGAATGAAGATACATCTCTTCCTTGAAATCTTCCAATTTTTTATAATAAACACTTCTAATATACTACACTTAGATCGCTAAGAGCGATCTCCGCATCAAAGTCGTGCCGCGATTTAGTGTGGGCTAAAAATCATATATAAGGTGTCAAATTTCAAAATTACATTTCCTTAGGCATCCTAGTATAGAAATTTAAAAATGATATTTTCCTTGCCACGTGACAACTGCGAACTACATATACCTTTCCACTTCCTTGCGCGCCTGCTCCTCAGCGAAACGTAGGGCTCTCCTCTCGATGAAGAGATGGTTTCTTCTTCTCAACTCCCTCTTGATACGATTAGCGTGCACGTTCCTAAGGTATTTTCTATATTCGTTGTAATCGCGCAGCGAACACTTCACGTCCATACCATCCGTGATTAGGTCGGCTTTCAGTAGACACTTGAGATTAATCGGTCTGGAGAAGAACTTGAGCAGATGCTCGTCGTGCAGGGGTTCGTAAGAGAATTTGGTCTCGTGGCAATAAGGGTCGCTCAGATCAAACTCCAATTTCGGCCCCGCCGTCGTCCACAATTTCCTTCCTACCTTGCGTCGCGTGAAGCTGTAAGCGCCCTTCGGTGCAGGTATCATAGGTATCTTATGCTCCAGAGGCATCATCTTCCATCCCGGTAGACCAAACTCGGGCACGGCTCCTTTCGGCTTGGGAACCGTCTCGACGAACCGCTCTAAATCCCTATTGCAATGAGTAAGATAATTGGGGGGAAGACGCCAAACATTTTGTATTTAATTTATAAAAGAAATAATATATATATTTCGATTAATTCAAATAAATGTATTTGTTATTTAAAGAATACAGTATTAGAAAACACTATAAAATAAACATAAAGTAATAGTTAACTTATAAACTTATAAACGAATTCTGAATCATGGTTGCTTGGCTTGGCACATCTTCCCTCTATTACCTTAATCCTTAATTCGCAAAAATTTATTATCTTTTACGTATTTGTATATTATTTTTTTATACATTTATAAATTATATATATTTCTTTCATATACGAAAAGTGAGGACTATTAATCGATAAATTAATTAGCATTTAAACCTGAGAAGTTGGATAAATTTATTTATATTGTTATTCGAAAGCGATAAAATTGAAAGAAGAAACGAGCCAGTCACTTGTAGTCAATATTGCGGATTTAATGTTAATATTTTCAGTTTCATACATCGTTAAATCTTGATCTTAAATTCTTAGCCATGAAACGTGAATTAATCTACTAATAATTAAAATTTTCTGCCTAAATTGTAAATTTTCTGCCTAAATTGTAAATTAGAATAGTACATACGAAATCTTCATTTAATTTATTTTTAATTTAGTAGGACATAATTCTAAAACTAGCATTTTAGATATTAAATATCGTAAATAAAAAAATATTTAGTATTTGATTACATAGGTTAAACTATACATTACATGTAGAAAAACAATACTTACGTAATTCTTTTAATTCCAATCATAATGCGCGTTGATTTATGTACGAAGTGAACTATTCACATCGCTAATTTAGAATATAGTCTTATTTTCTCACAGCATATTTAAATTCATATAATAAATGGTGTACAAAATTATAGATATTACAATGTCGCGTGGTGTCGCGCACGCATGCAAATTGATGCAAATCCTGTCGTGCAAAATCTTCGTTCACTTGTTTGATAAAATAAACTATTAAAAAATTTGTTGTATTCTATACCATCATTTGTATATCATTAAAATTTACCCAGTAAACACCGAATATAATTGTCATATAACATAAATATAACACGTGCATATTTATGTATATTACGTATGTTATATGACAGATTATACTTAGGTTTGCTAGGTATAGGTATTATTTGTAATATCTAAAACATAAAACACTTATAAAATTAATAATTAATTTTTTAAATATGTTAATAAAAAGAGATATATATATATTTATTTGTGTATGTATATGTATTTCTATACAAAGTAAATTAAGTCCTTAAAATTGAAATACCTGAAAAATTTAATAACCGCATAAACTGTGTACTGTTTTAATTTTATTTAAAACATTTAAAAATCGTGAATTAGCGTGACCGACCGATTAGAATAGTAAACCGTGTCTCCATTGTCTTGTTATATTATATTATATGTATAGTTTATACTATTTGTTTTTTCAATTTATTTAAACGCGGCTGTAACTGCTTATTTTTTAAAATATAACGTGTAATGCTTGTGATAGGAGAGAAAGCCAATATGGAATCCTAAATATTATTCAGCTCTATCTATGGCCGATATGAAACACATTTTCCGGGGTGATAAAGGCATCCATAATACCATCCCAAACATATCCCAAAGATTGGTAATTTTGCACAATGTTGGAAAACATTTGTTGGAAAAATATGAAGGTATGAATTATCACCTGACAATATTTCATATGCGCAAAAAAGTATTTTTTTCGTAAACTTTTACATACACGAATTTACAGCATTTTCGTTTACTCGATATATGCGTATAACTCATCCAGGACTTATCTTCCTTCTCCTTCCTTTCTGGGCGGAGGAAAGAAGAGTTCTCCAGAAAAGAATCTCTTTTTCTCTCTTCAGAAAAAGAAGTATTCTACTGGAATCATTAATTTATCACTTACGCTTTAGTTAATCACTATAATATCGTCAGATATTGAAGTACTATGTATTGAAGCAATTTATATATTTTACATATACAAAAAAGACGTTAATTCATATTACAAATATAAAATATTAAAATGAAAATAGCGATGATTATTAATAGAACTAAGGCTCTTTGTCGAGAAGAAAAAGAAAATAAATCAATATCAATAATATTGAAATCAATATCCCTCGAGTTTTATTCTCGATTACCGATTGACCCAAAATAAGTCGAGAATTCTGAATAAGTTATATTGAAAAAATATATCATATACCTTAATTGGTAAATTTTAAATACTTAATTAATTGATGAGGATGATGAGATTTCGTGTTTTGCCACAGGTACTTTCGTGAGATGTATCCAATCGTGTAAAGGCGATCCTCAGAAGCTGATAGAATTACTTCAGGATGAATTCACATCGTATGAAAACGAGATGATATGCAGCAAACAAATAGGTACTTATCGTCAGTTAACGCGATGAAGAGTATGCGATATTATAAAGAGGCCCTGAAATTAAAATAATACCGTAAAATCAGATTGGTCTGTAATTTCGAGCATATTTTGAAAAAACTTTAAGTCAAGATATTTAGTAAATATGTTTAGACATATACTTGATCATAAGAATCGAGAATGCTCTTATATATTACGTGCTATTTAATATATCGCATAAAAACGCGAAGTTTGTGAATTTTACAAGATAAATCTCTCTAATACAAAATCTTCTTTGTTGATTGATGTGAATGCTATACAATTATAAATGCTGTACATATAATCTCTGTAAACAATTAATTAAGATAATATATCACATTTATGATCGACTGTAATTATAATTTAGTAATATAATGCACTTTTCTCAAACTTCCTTTTAGTTCCTTTGCAATCCAAGGCTTGGATATTAGTAGCCGACATATGGGCCACCTTTAGGGATCATCAACTTAGTCTTGATATAACAACATCGAAATTATCTACAATACTCGTCGATTATCGTGTTTTTCAAGTTCTCAATCATTTTAACGCTATTGTCTATAGTAAGAATTTCTTGGACAAACTCCAAAAAGAGAGTAAGGCACTTATCACTTTTTATCAATGGTATATCCTTTATTTCTCCATGAAATTCCACTCTCTGAATTTAATTCCACTCTCTGTATTTAATACTAATATAAAAATTACATGTCCTTTCGATAATACCGAAAAAATACATAGCAGTAAATTTGGACTATGGTGCAGAATACAAGTAATTATTTTTCGCGAATAATATTATCTTTCCTATCTGTTTTTGTTGTTTCTTTATAAAAAAAAGAGTCTTATCTTGAGTATTAATTTCTCTCTAATATATTCTTTACCTTAATTTTATAAACTTTTTATTATTATATTTATTCTATTTAACCGACTTCTCTGTATTGATTATATTTTACATAAGTCTCCATATTTTTCCTTAATATATCGGATACATCTTTTTCGCTAATTATAATTTTTATATGGAGAATTCATCGTATTTATCATAGCAAAATGCGCTATGTTTCGTAGATGAAATGACGCACGGGAGCAGGGAGGATCTAGAGATACGCTGTTGTGCAACCTTGGTAATAAACTGCGTACGTATACAGATGGTGGAAATGATCGAGAACTTTGCGGAATCTATGCCCGAATTACAGTTTGAGAGTTTCGATTGCGCGTGTCTGATTGACAACTTTCTGTGGGACTATCAACAATTACATGATGAGCAATTGAAGAAGTACCCATTATGCAAGATCTCCACTGAGCAATATTAGAACCATTTATATCTTCGCAAATGCGCTCTGACTGATATCTTTTCTCAAATTTTATTCATACACATATCATAACGTATTTTTGAAACAATGGAAAGGAAACACATGACGCGATCGATTTTGATTTCATACTTTTCGATTGAGATTGATTAAAAAAAAAAAGATTTTTTTGGCATTCCGACACGAATAAAATTATTTCTAATATAAACATTTAGTTAATACTTATAATTAAATATATAATTTTAAAACAATTTAAATTCGAGATAGGCCAAGACGGTCATAGCAGATCTTAGTGCTCCAATAATATTAATGTGTGATTTTTAAACTGCGCGCCGTTACTATCGGACTTGAAGCGCAGCTCTTTGAACATCACACATTAAATTAATAATTAATTTAATGATACTGATGCTAACAAGCATCTATAATATTCCCCCTACCCCCTCCTAAACCGAAAAACTGTAAAGAAATTTATTGCGAAAAATATTACCTCAGCCAGGATCTTACATCACTGTAAGATCAAAAACAGTATAAATTTTCCTTTACATAATTATACGATATGGCTACTCTATTTCCGAATTAGAATAGCCTTCGCCGATAACATATTCAACAAGCTTTAACATGACGAACCGTATCAAAATCGTCTCTCCAACTTTGACACGTTTCATATAAATATAAAAGAAAATTATACACAGGTGTCTCAAATCTTCCGCGTTCATCTTTTCTTCGAAGCTTCACATCTTCAGCGTGAAAATGATTTTCAATGAAAGATAAAGGAATCAGAAACACTAGATACACGGATATCTCTACACATATGTACAATATATACACGTTCATTTATCTTCTACAATCGGACATTCATTCCTTGTTCATTCATATTCTCTTTCTCTCTCTTTCTTATATTTATAAACTTTAATCATCAGTCTTTAGGCTGCAATCTGTCAACAATTCTATTGTCACTAAGAGCATATTTACAGGAGTAGGAAGTTGTTTAACTAGAAGAAGTCAGTTTTTTACGTCAAGTACACTACACTATCTTGATACTGACGTTATCAATGTGTAGTTTCGACAGTGTCTTTTTAATGCGGAGAGCAGTTAAGCGAACTGGTGGATTTGGATGCCAACATTCCGACATCATTTTGCTTAATGCATACAGGACCGAATCGTTATCCCATCTCGTTGGAATAACTGGACGTAATCGTTTCACGCAGACTACTAGACGCATATCGTCGAAGTCCGGATCGTTTTGTACGACATCGTGATAAGGCAAGGCGTAAGGCTCCACCATAGAATTCTTACCACCTGTGACACACCTTCTGCACGCTTCCCAAAATACGAGACCGACAGAATACATATCTGCCATTTTAAACGCGTCGAAGGAGGATGTGTTCAGGGTCTCGTCCAACACTTCCGGTGCCATGTAACGCCGCGTGCCCACCCGAGTATTTGGCGCAATGTCAATCTCTCCGCTCTCGCTGATGTAGCGAACGGCCAACCCAAAGTCAGCTATGGCACATTCTCCATTTCTCTTAACTAAAATATTTCTGCTCTTAATATCTCTGTGAGCTATCGCAGGTTTCCCTTGTGTACCGAAGATCTCGGTGTGCAAGTGTGCGATACCAGACGCGATCGATGAACAGATCGCTAGTAAAGCTTGATGATCTAATACAGTTGTTTGCAGGTAATCGTGCAATGAACCTCTTTCGTGATAGTCCGTGATCAATAACATCTGAGTCCAAGAGCCAGTTCCCTTGATATCACCGGCGATAAAGCCCAGAATGGGTGCTTTCCAGCAAAGACACTGTGTAACACAGTGAATCATTTCATCCTTGTTTAACATTGGCAAACAACAAGGATGAAATGATTCACTGTGGGTGCTTTCCAGCAAAGACACTGTGTAACACAGTGAATCATTTCATCCTTGTTTAACATTGGCAAACAACAAGGATGAAATGATTCACTGTGTTA
>NJRQ01000571.1:42065-66924 GCA_003063805.1 Aphaenogaster ashmeadi
ACCTTTTCAAAATTAAAATATCTTTTGTAAACGTATTGTATTGTCATATTTTATATTAAAAAATTAAAACATTTTGTTATTCAAATTAAGCTTTAATTAATCGTACGAAAACCATAGAAGTGGGGAAACTTTGGTGAGGATGCACATTCGCTATGACGCGTAGTAATACATAGAAATAATGTCCAAATTATATGTCCATATGTCAAGATTTAATAAGTATAAATATTCTAAAGAATTAGAGTTCTTTAAATTTGTAAAATTATATATAAATATTATGTTTATAATGGGGTTTATAATTAATAATAATATGTTATTTTGTTATTATATCACGGAAAGAACGATTTTGCTGAAATATTAAAAAATTTGGCCAGATATAGATCTGAAAAATAATTTTGTTGGATCATCAAAATAATTATGTAGGACACTCCAACATAATGATAATGCTGCAAAAAGTTTTGATATTCCAGCAACTATTTTAGGCGTCCTACATAATTATTTTGATGATCCAACAAAATTATTTTTCAGATCTATATCTGGCCAAATTTTTTAATATTTCAGCAAAATCGTTCTTTCCGTGATATAATAACAAAATAACATATTATTATTAATTATAAACCCCATTATAAACATAATATTTATATATAATTTTACAAATTTAAAGAACTCTAATTCTTTAGAATATTTATACTTATTAAATCTTGACATATGGACATATAATTTGGACATTATTTCTATGTATTACTACGCGTCATAGCGAATGTGCATCCTCACCAAAGTTTCCCCACTTCTATGGTTTTCGTACGATTAATTAAAGCTTAATTTGAATAACAAAATGTTTTAATTTTTTAATATAAAATATGACAATACAATACGTTTACAAAAGATATTTTAATTTTGAAAAGGTTTACACAAAATTTTAGCAACTTTGGTATATGCCAAATCATACCAAACGATCGCCAAAAATCGCCTCTTGTGCGACTAATTTCAAGAGTACAGATTGGCGCAAAACGTCTTTAAATTCGAATAGAATCCTGCGAAGGGGAACGGTAGAAAAGAATAGAAAAAAAGTGAAGAGAAATAAAACATTCTCAAATATTTCGTCGCGAGAACGAAAAGGGGAAAAACCACGTACCTTTCTTACACATAACTTCCCGTTTCATCCTTTCGTCTTCCCCCCTTCCTTCGAACGTCGAATGCGGGTCTGTCGAATGCGGCTCCGAGTGCAGAAGGTGCAACACGTCGGCGCGCATGGGAACAGGTGGCCGGGGGTAGCGAAAGTGCAATCTTCGCGCAAACGTTCGAAGTTCGAAGAGAGTGTGCGGTTACGGGGTTCGACGGGTGCAACGATGACGTTCGAATGGGGTATTCGGTAAACGACGGAACCATGTCGCTCTTCCTGTTCGCGGTCCGGCATTTCGGGGCGATCGACGCTTCGAGGCGGTCGGCGAGACACGACGTAACCTGAACGTAGCCGCGGATCATGAAGGAGGATTGCGTGCTCGCGGTGCCGTGAAGGCGAGGTGCATCGCCAAGAGCGCGCGAAATGTGTTCATTGAAAAGGACGGCGTGAAAAAATTGGCGTTGGACGTAAGTTCTCTTTCGAATTATTCTCGCCTCGAAAGACCCCGAGACGGTACGCGACACTTTGACGCTCTGGGGGGGGGGGGGGGGGAGGAAAATCTTTGAGCGCGGTTAGGTTGGGAAGGGTGCAACGCGCGGCGGAATCGAGAGTCGAATCGAATATTTGAATTTCGGAATTTTGCAACTTCTTTTTGCAAAGGGTAAAAATAAAAATGAAATGTTGCCGCGCGTTGAACACATATTGTTTATTTCGCACGTTACGGGGGTAAGTAGCGATGATGCGATGAATAATAATCTTGAACGAAAAGACAAAGAGACGAAGACTCTCGATTTCAAGAAAGAGGCATGGCGTTGATAATTTTTCTTAATGCTTAAAATCGGTTTCTTCAAAAACATGAGTTTTATGAAAATTTTAAATAATTAGGTATATATGCATAAAACTGGTGCCACTTCCAATGACCTTGACCTTGACATATGTTGTCAAGGTCAACCGCTTGAGTGACCTTCGAAAGGTTTTAGTCGGCGGTCATTGTTTGTTAAAAAGCTATTAACAAAAAAAGTGTGAGAAATATACCAGTTTATGTCAGTGGTAAAAGAAGTACCATTTAGGATTATTCAGTTTAGGGGACACCGCGCCGATGACGACGCGGGATCCAGGAGCGAAGCTCTGGTGGAGGATGTGGGGGGCGAAGCCCCCCACCTATCACGAAACTAAAATTTGAATGACAATAAAATTTCGACAGAATACAAACCTTGCGTAGGGGTCTTTGCTAATTTTCTCAAGATTTGCTATCTTCGTATATGATACTCATCAATTTAGTAAGGTGAAAGATTTGAGCAATATTTCGACAGAATACAAACCTTGCGTAGAGATCTTTGCTAATTTTCTCAAGATTTGCTATTTTAGTATATGATAGAGTATAGACTCATCAATTTAGTAAGGAGAAAGATTTGAGCAATATTTCGACAGAATTGGTTTGGATAGGATTATATTTTTTCGGGGTATATTTCTCAAACTTTTTTGTTAATAACTTTTTAACAAACAATGACCGCCGATTGAAACCTTTTGAGGGTCACTCAGGAGGTTGACCTTGACAACATATGTCAAGGTCAAGGTCATTGGAGGTGGCACCACTTTTATGCATATTTTTACCGTCTAACTTTCCTTCGGTATTTCCGTCGCGAAGAAAGTACTAAATGAGACAACGTAATTGATCTGCGTAGGTGATGCGCTATATAATTTGGAATTACGAGAATGGCACCCTCTACGATATTTCATACAAGTTCGTGCGATACACGGCCGTACTTCATCCAAACTATAGTGACGAGAAGAGGGCGGCGGATTGGCTATTCGTGTTATACACGCTGAACTTTTCGCTCTGGTCCTACTTTCCATTGAGTAGAATCCAATAAACTGTCCTACTTTCTATTGAGTAGTATCCGAAGAAGGATACTACTCAATGGAAAGTAGGACAGTTTATTGGATTCTACGCATTGAGTGTTGCTATCAAAAAGAAAAAGGCCATTGATGTGAGTACTTCAATTCTAAGCGATATTTGTAAATGACATCTGCAATGCCTTTTATCATCGTATTGATGTCAACCTGAAATATTACGGACATAATTTAACACATTAATGTTGATTATTTATTAACTCTTACGAAACTGTCTTTCGACGTCGACATTATACTAACGCATTAAATGCCTTTGTCTCCGTTAATATAAGTTTCACACGTGTCCTCGTTGATTTACATTCTTTAATTTCTTTTTCTGCTCACGATTTCTATTTGTTGATACTTGCATGCTGTTTTACTTTATCACAATTTGTGTTTGTATAATATACAGAGTGTCTCATAACCATCATATAACTTCCTAAGAGCGTATTAATTAGAATCAAAAATTCCATTACGAAAATATCGAAATCCCGATAATTTTTAAGTTACAAAATGATCAAAGCTGATCAACAGTATCGCGTAGAATTTATGCATTTAAGCCTGCTTTAGACGCTCTATAATTCACGTTAGATTTCAGGACAGAACTCTTAATTAATAATTTTAAATATCGTATATTTTTATGTATGTATCCTGATTTTTTTCAAATACTTCTCTTCTATTACGTGTGATGCATAAAATTATGGATAAATTTCTACCTTGAATATTGATACAAAATGTAGATCGTCTAAAGTGGAATTTAGGTTTGTAATTTGCTTACACATATACAGATCTATCACAGCGATAAATGATCAATCCCGCAAGAGATGAATTAAATAAAATAAAGTATTGCGCTTATCTACTGCAAAGCGGGATACGATTGTCCACGATTTGTCCACTTTTGTCCACCCAACATTTTCGTTTGTCCACCCTTCAAAAAAAAGCTATGACCAAATTAAAAAATTTGACATCAGCACCCCCATGAACATTTTTCATTAATTGCGAAGCGGGATACGATTGTCCAACCAAAATTTTTGTTTGTCCACCCCGCAAAACAGAGTTATAAACAAAATAAAAATACGAGCAATTGTCAAGGTCTGTGAAGTTAGCACCCCAAACCGCGAATTTGTAAAAATGCCAATGGTATTCGTTTGTCCACGATTTGTCCACTTTTGTCCACCCAACATTTCCGTTTGTCCACCCTTCAAAAAAAGTTATGACCAAATTAAAAAATTTGGCAAAATTTGACATCAGCACCCCCACGAACATTTTTCGTTAATTGCGAAACGGGATACGATTGTCCACGATTTGTCCACGTTTGTCCAACCAAAATTTTCGTTTGTTGAGAATAATGAGTGGACAAATGATTCCAGTATGCAATTTAAAGGAAACGCAGTCAAAGTTGTTCTTAGTGACAATTTCTCGTTTTTTTATTTTGTTTATAACTCTGTTTTGCGGAGTGGACAAACGAAAATTTTGGTTGGACGAACGTGGACAAATCGTGGACAATCGTATCCCGCTTCGCAATTAATGGAAAATGTTCATGGAGGTGCTAATGTTAAATTTTGTTAAATTTTTTAATTTGGTCATAACTTTTTTTTGAAGGGTGGACAAACGAAAATGTTGGGTGGACAAAAGTGGACAAATCGTGGACAAACGAATGCCATTGGTATTTTATAACGCGTTTTGGGGTGCTAACTTCATCTATAGAATTCTTAAAAATATAGACACTTGATAAAAAAAGATGTTAATGTATTGGTCTGATCAATCACGATATGATAAAAGATTTTCTTTTTGTAAATTGAGTATGTATTAGAGCTTGATGGAAGTGACTGTTCGGGAATTAGTATAATTAGAAGGTTGCCATGAAGTTCTGTTACTTTTATATGTTTAATTAAACTTTTATCACAAGCTTTTTTGTTTCTATTATTCGTCTTTTACGAAAGCTCCCGCGTCGTTCCAATTCCGCAATCCAAATTTCAATGTCCACGTGGAATAATGATAATACTCTTTCTTTTTCGATAACTTATTTATTTAATTACAATAAACATATCTTTCTATGTTTGTAATAATATACAAAACGCTTGCAAAATCTTAAAGTACGATATGAAATAATTGTTTCTTTCGATTGGCAACCCGCTGGATTAACTGCTTTTGACTCTTTGTAGCACAACGTGATTACTAGTTGTAATAACTACATTTGCTTCAATTTAAAGATGGCTTCGATTTTGTAAAAAAATTACATAAAATTTAACAATATGTACATATTTTTAGAAAATTTATTTTCATTTCTTTCAATAGCCTTCTTTAAACTTAAGAATAATATTTTGGAAATAACGCTCCCCTGTAATATAAATCAGGGCAAAAAGGGTTAAACTTGATCTCTCGTCTCGAACACGATATTCGGAACGCTTTCTTTGGCTATCAACGTGTCGTGTCGCGATGCCATTTTGGCACGAATTTCATTACATCTCTATGTAAAGCTATCGTCTTGTTATCACTCGCAGCGAAAAGTTCATCTATTCTATCATATTAACAATATTAACATACAACAAAATCAATTTACGCTAAGGAACTATTATCTTTCGATGCAGACATTAACATATCTTTGCCTCTCGCAAGGATAGCAACGCTGGCGATTTTATGAATGCAAATTAATTCTTAATTAAGTAGCAATTAACTTTTATAAATGCCGTCCTTAAAGTGTTAGTTCGACTCGACTTTGCGTGAAGTCACATTTGTACATTTCCATTCGGTTCGAAAATGCGCAAAATCCTACGTACACAAAATCATTTACAAATATACAAAATCGATCGCGATGAATATGCAAAATCAACGATAAATCCCGTCTTGATTTAAAGCGACTTATCGCCGTAATTCTAACAATTGTTATTTGCCATTGAACCCCGCAACAATTATCACATTTACACTACTTAGCTATTTCGTCGAATGAACTTTCTGATTTGATTTTATCGTATAAACTCGCACTGAGCCTTTTCTTAGTCATATATTTCACGCAATTTCCAATTTCTGCTCTTTTCGTATATATACAAAATTGATTTTACGATCTCGTAACTTCACATTATATCTCGTGAACACCAGAATATCGCAACGATTATTATGCACAAGAAATTATATTGTTTAATTCCTTTTCTGCATTTGCTCCCAAAATATAATGTTCGATTTGAGCCTTCCCGGTGAAATTACGGCGATGTCGTTGCCCTCTTGTTTCGATCGTACGATTTCCGTTCGATTCGTCGGTCGCTCTTCTACCAACGACCGGCTGACCGGCGGCGACGTCAGTTTACCGGGCATTTGACGCAGCCCCTCCCGAAATTCCCTCGAAAGAGATCTGGCCGTCAAACTGTGCATCTGCCTGGGCGTTTCGACTATCTGCACCTCGGGGGTGGACGATCTATCCTTGACATCATCTACTTTCACCACCTGCGAGACAGAAAATCGATTTGATCCAATATACAAATTATTAGTGTATTTAATATAATATGCATGATGTCTATTTTTTAAAAATGCTCTGCATTAATTCTAAAGCTTCTGAAGCTGAAAATACGAAATATTGATAAAAAAATGTATTTAAAAGTATTTATATCATGAATACATAAAAAATGAATTAATTATTTAAATTAATATTATTAATCTGTCTAATATGACGTTTTTTTGAGATCGTACTCTACAACTTAATTTTATAACGTTTAGTTAGATAAACGTTTAGTTAGATAAACGTTTAGTTAGATAAACGTTTAGTTAGATAAACATGATCGACAAACTTATATGATAAATGAAGCATTCAGAGCAAGAGTGAAGCCAGATCATAATTTACAAGTCTTTTTCTAAATAATAATAATCTTTTTAAATCTGAGTTTGTATTCAATCGAATTCGGAAAAATTTTTTACTTATAGACATTTTTCTACTTAAAAATTTTTCTATTTCTAAAATAAATTCGTCTATCTAGCTATTTATCTATACGGAAAGAACAGTTTTGCTGAAGTATCTAAAAATTTGGCCAGATACAGATCTGGCAAAAATAATTTTATTGGACCATCAAAATAATTATGCAGGACGCACAAAATAGTTGCTAGAATATCAAAACTTTTTGCAGCACTATCATCATACTTGAGCGTCCTACATAGTTACTTTGGATCGTTTAACAAAATTATTTTCAGATTTGTATCTGGCCAAATTTTTAGATACTTCAGCAAAACCGTTCTTTCCGTGTACCTACATCTCATTTATTTTTACGAATTACGGACACATATCATTCTTGCTCCAACAAATGCACCGAGATTCGAAATCAGTTCGAGATCAAACTGAAATCTGACTGAAATGAAGTCTATTTCGTTAGTTACCGAAGCTCTGTATACTTTCGCGGGCACGGCGGTCTCTATTTCGGAAGTCTGTCGCCTGCCGAACGCTTCCGCGAGTCTTTTCACCGAGGGCATCGCCCGCTCTTCATCCGTTTCCCGAGACTGTTCCTTGGTCCTGATATATATGTCCTCGAAAGATCTGTCGACGTCGGACGAGATTTCGTCGTAATCGTTCAGCAGCGAAACGTCGTCCTCGACGATCGCGTCGCGTTCCCCCGTTGTCGCGCTTTCCTCCGCGAGGTCCAGCAGATTGTTGGCGGTCAGCTCGTCCTGAGTGTCGTTCACGTAAACCGGATTTGCGTAATAGCACACGTCGTCGGCGACGTTCGGCATGGACTTGGCGGATATCAGCCGCGAGTTCACCTCCTCGACCTCGTCCCGCAGCTCATTGAGTCCTCTCGAGCTCTTCGCGAGATCCTTGCAGCCGAGCGATTTCGGCGTGTCGATCAGGTATCCTTTATACGCGCGTTTCGTCAGGTTCGATTTCTCGTTGTTCCGCAACGGCTGATCCAGTTGATTGTTGGAGCGAGCGCGACGCAGGCCGTCCTGGTAGCCGAAGGAGCTCAGGTCCAGCCTGTTCACCATTCTCAGTTGCTGGATAGGCTTTCTCTGATCCGAGAACTCGTTCTCGAAACCGTACGCCTTCAGGTCGATCTTGCGAACTTTCCGCTCCTTGTCGTCCTTGCGCGCCTCGGTCTCGATACTGTGCTCCTGATTGTTGAGCTTCGCGTTAATCTCGTTCTTGCTATTTTTCCTCTGGTTCTCTAGGATGTCGTCCGTGCGCTGACGGTCCTTCCACGTCGTCTCGTCTTCGGGCGCGTCTTTCTCGCCTCTGTCTTTCTGACGATCGCCGATGTCGAGGAGAGCACGCGAATTCTCGGCGCAATTATTCGTTTCCGGACTAATTACCTCGGCGTTGTTCCTGCGCCATGAGGCCGACGTCTTCGTATCCTTGTCCTCTTGCAAGACCGAAATAACATCGTCGGTCTCCCTGGACGTAGGTTCTTCCTGGAACACACGAAGAATCGACTGATGTTAACGGTCTAATATAGGATTCGCTCGAAAACTTCATATATCTCATGCGTATTTCACGTTCACGTTGTATCTTGAATTTTTAATTCTTTCTTTCATTTATTCTTGCATGCGGCGAGGAGTCACAGAATTCCTGTTCCTTTTCCTTTTGCCTTTCTTTTCCTCCCTCATGGAACTATCATACGATTAATATTATTGTCTGATGTAATGATAATATTCTGTAATATAAATTTAATTTTCTAATGCAGTAATAATATTAATAATGATATTAATAATATTATATAATGCGTATGCCCCCATTTCTATCATGGTATTAGTAAGAATCTTTTTAGTATTATGGTTAGCGCGATCTTTACATGATTTGTAATATCATCGATCTTCGAAGAAGTGATTGACAATAATTATTAATCATATGAACGCTTTTTTGCTTAATACATACCAGTCGCGATTTATTGACGAATCGGAATTATTTCTGTTTTTTTTGGTCGGTGTAAGTTTTAAATTCTTGATATCAAATGTGAGTACTAATTTTGATAAAAAGATTTTCAGACTTTTTTGAGTGTCACCTAGAAAAGAGTACAGCAATTTATCACATCACATTTAAGAAAACCAAAGTTTTGAACATTTTTTATTTACACAAATTTAAATTTTGGAAGAGAAGCGCGGACTAATATGTTTTAAGTACAGCCATGCATTCTTTTGCAAATTAAAAATTAGTTATTCGTATTAGTATCGTCGTGCGGTTAAGAAACTTTTGTGTTAATATATTTTGTAATCTATGTTACATATATTAATTACGTAATGTTATTTATTAATGTAATTACACATAAGTATTCATCTTTCGTAATTAATACTTTAAAGCATTATCGACATTCTTGAAATACAAGAAAACTTATGAATAATCTATAAAACATCTCAGATTTAACGAACCTTCCAATATCAGTTTATTACAGTTAGTATAGATTTAAAGGAATTATCAAATATGCAATATTTTACAAGCAATATAAATAATATGGATGTTAATTACTGTTTGGTTATTGGGGTTTAGCAGGATATAACAACAAAAATTTACAAGAAATATTAAGGTTTAGAAACGCATTGAGCATAGATACGATTCTTTGTTAGTCATCAGGTACGCATGTAAATAGGTGGTACTTACCAATTAAAATATTCTCTTTTGCAGCTCGTAATTGCGGAATTGATTCCGTTGTGTTAACGCGAACCGAATATATCTCTCGAAACGAGATACATCGAGAAAGTAGATGCAAATTAGATCGCATTCTTGGTGCAATTTGTGCAAGCGTGATGCGTGCATTTCGAGTAGTAAATAATTCGGGTTTTATTATCGAATGAAGATATGTCTTGGCTCTCACACCTTAACTTTAAGAAAAATGGACAGAAATGAAATTTGTATACGTGTCATAGTTAATACATGCTAGCACACTCGATCTTTTTCTTAATTTTGAGATTTTATATGGGCATGTTTTCAGTTGTATGAACGCAGAACACGAAGACGCAAATCTATTTCGTATCGTCGTCTAATAATTTCGAATTATCTTATTAATATTGTAACACGTAATTATCATTTATAACTTCTGAAGCAATGACGTTCGTAAGTTTTGCCATAATACTCTAAAGTTTTACATAATTCTCGAAAATAAATTAATTTGTGTCCATAATCGTCATTTTCCATTACACTGAAAAGAAATGAAAATCTAATCTAAAAGTCTTGCGTTGTTCTTTTAAATATACGCGAGATATCAGAAAATAAAGAGACGCAGTAATAATATAATATAAATAAAATGTGTAGTTTAAATATTATTAAATATTTGACGTCAAAAAAATTTTAAAGGGAATTACATGTAGCTTGCGAACTTTTGCGCGATAATTCTTAAATGTTAAAATTAATATCAGGTAGCAACCATCACCTATAGGTTTCATGCGGAAAATATGATCAATTTTTTGACTGCTCAATTAGATTAGTTAATTAATTGACTTTGTATCAATATAAGATATATACAGGATCTTCCGTGTTATATCTTAGATAAATATTCTATCTTCGAGGATTTCAACAACTTTAGATCTCCATTTAATCATCAAATATAATTTGCATGTAAAATATTTCTTGCTAATATATATATTTTCATGCAAATTAAATTTAAGTAAATAGGTAATTATATATATATATATATATATTTCTCAAACATTTTCTAGTAAGATTATTTTATAATGTAATATTTCCATATCCGAACGGTAATATAAATATTAATTTCGATCATTAAGTCAATATTAGGAGTTTACATGCAAAAATTTATTTATTATATTAGTCTTGCGTTTTGGACTAAGAACGATCTCACGTAAAATGTAACGATTAAAAATAGATAACTCTTTAGAAATTTGTTAAGGAGCGGAAGGTGTCAGCATTATCGTGATACACATCTGAGATTTTTATGCACCCGTATTTATTTGCCACTTGCAACTTATGTATAAATATGAACTTTCAACCGTTAATCCTGTATATGACACATAATATATTAGCGCATCGCGATGGCACTCTCATTTCGAAGAATATGGCCACGGAGTTACGGTATTGGCACGAATGCATTCGCATTCTCTCAGGTACATTATCGCACCGGAAGAAATATACATCAACTATATAACATTATAACAATTATTAAATTATTCTTAATAAATCTTTACAATCGTTAGCTGGATCCACCAATTATCGCACGAAAGCTGGCATTTTGAATTTCTAAGATTCGCGTCGTCTCAAAGTAGAAGCTCTCGTAATCTAGTTTCCTTTCCATTTCATTAGAAATACAATGGACCCATAATAACCAATTCACTTTTAAGCGTTTTGTTTTCCATTTTTCCATATCAATCGTGATAAGAAGAATTTTAGAGAAATTAAATAACAAGAATTTGTTTTGAGATTAATATGGCAAAGAAACCTCTAGGATTGTCTCTGTTGTAGTAAAATATGCTTCATATTTCTATAACGCGATATTCCTTTATGGCACTCACGCCACAATTATTAGCACGATACATCGTACACATTCTCTTCGTATCGATTTTTTATTCCATTTTCAAATCAGCCTTTCTCCTTATCGTCACCATATTGTGACGTCGCTCAAACTTCTCACATACAACTTCTTGCATCGTCCCTTGTCGTCGCTTTTCCCTTCTTGTTGACATTCCTTCGAGCTTTCTAGATTCCTTTCAGTGTTCCTGATTATCGATTTCCCTAACTTTTCGCTGTTACTATCTTCAAGGACTTCTCGATGCCTTCCAGATCTCGTTCCTCTTCCTCGCGCTGCGACATCGTCATCGTTGAACGCGCACGCTTTCCTCGTCCTCGAAACATCCTTCAGGAACTTGTTCATTATAATTTCGTCGGAGGCACAATCGATCTCATCCTGCCACTCGTCGTTCTCGTTCGGCAAGGACCAAAGAGAAAGCGAATTTACATTTTTCTTACGAATCAGATTCCTGCGTTTTGTCCTGAAGGCATTCGTTCGATTCCTATTTCGTCCAATTTGCGCATATTCTGTGGATATCCGATCATTTGTGACATCGTCCTCATCTTGCCAATCGCTCTCCTCGAAAGTGGAGCTCGTCGAATGCTCGAAGCTAGCGAATCCTTCGAAACTCGTAGATGATGTCGGCTGATCGCAATTTCCTGAATGATCCACATTAGAATGTAGTTCGAGGTTCACCGATCCTTCCGTTTCGATAAGATTGTGACTACTTTCGGCAACGGCAGACGCAACTTCCGGTAGGATCGGTCTCAATCGGATCCTCCTGTAGTTCGGGATCCTCCTACCGTCGATCCTCCTGCTCCTCTTGATCCCACCGAAGGTCTGAAACTTCAATTTCGCGAACTCTAGGCTGCGATCCTCGAACGCATCCTCCGGTGAGGGCGATTCGTCTTCGAGGTCGTCGTCGGGATCCTCCGTTTTCTTCGACCGGATCCTGATGCCACCGAACGCGTGGTACTTGTATCCGCCAGTGGTCCAGAATCTTCTGCCGCCGATCGACGATATCTGCTCGTCGCCGCCGGGACGATCGTTATCCGCTACTCGATACAACCGTCGCCAGCGATCGCGATCGCTGGTCTCCGAGTCGTGTGAGCCGATCGAGCACATCCCGGAGTCGTGATCGCCCGGATCACGATCGTCCCGATCGCCCGGCGATCCCGCGTGATTGTCGTATCGCGGTACTATCGGCTCTTCAGTCTCGCGATCGGTGCTTCCGTCCCAAAGCCGATTCCAATCCACTGGTGCTAACTTCCGAGAATCCGTGCCGATCTCCAGGCTCTCCGCCAGGACGTGATTGTCCTTCTCCCGTTCAAAAATAGCTCTTACATTCGACTCCACGGAATTCTTAGATTCTCGATCGTCTCTCACGTCTTCTTTCGTGCTTTCCCTCTCATCGGGGAACACCATTCGAACGTCGTTTCCTATCGGATTCTCGGCTCGTTCGCCATCGCCGTGGCGCGATCGATCGCTCGCGGACTCCAGATGCAGGAGAGGATTGATCGCGAAGTGCGGACTGGCGCGGGGATCGCGGCAGCATCGTCTAGGAAGGCTGCCGCGCAGCGAAGCGGCCTCGAATTGCTCGAGCTCGTCATGACTCACCTGTCGTTCGTGTTGCTCGTCGCCGGTGCAGCTTGATTGCTGGGACAGCGAGCTGCTCGGTCTGCTCGACATCGAGGACATCTCCGACCTGGCCCGCTCCTGCCGTTCTCCACTGGCCACCTTCGATTGGTTGATGTAGTAATCCCTGCCGAATCTATACAGAAAAATTAGGTCATTAGCATCACGGAGCTAAAAAGCTGAATGATAATCGATACTTATTGTTTTTTAAAATTTATTTCTGTCTTTCTGTCACAATTAATTTATTTTAATATTTTAACACTTTCACGGCCGGTACATTTCACGGTCAATCAGATATCACCGATCTCAAACAGCGACAAAAAATATTATTTGTATAGAAATTATTAAAACCATTATTATATAAATCTTATAATATAATAATTGTATAATATAATAATTGTACACTTTTATTATTAATAAATATTTTTTATACATAAGATAACTAAATTGGATGTTGATATAAGTGGCCGCGCAAACAAAGGCACGCATACGTGACGCCGGCCGTGAAAGTGTTAAGTAAAGCTTAGCCAAAGATTTTAGTGCAACAAAATTACTAGAAGAAATAACTTGCTTGAATTTTCTTCTTATATCGCGCGTCTTAATTGTTTTTATTATTGCGAAAACATTAACAAAAATTACCGTTTGATGTCCGGTCGATTGGCTGTCAGGAGTGTCTCCAGATTCACTTCGTTCAGCTTTGTTAACTCGTAATGGGTTCTGAACAGAGTGAAAAATCGAGCTGAGAGCTTCGCAGCTACAATTCAAGATATTTGCAAAATTTCTCACGCAAAATTTCTTACCCTGGAATGTCCGAGTTTCTCGAATATTGCCTCTCCAAGCATCGCTTTCGTATGCTCTCCTCGCTGTAGGGGTTGTTTTCGATCGGCGGCGCGTTTTCCCACTTTTTGTGCTCGCGTTCCGCTATTGTGCCTGTACGATACATTTATTCACCGTCATATCCGCGATATGTTCGTCATGATGTATGAATATTTTACTACATTTGTGAATCTTCCTGCGTTTTATTGCAGGACATCGAGAATTTATCTTAGGAGTTTATTCGGATTTTGCTTTTTATACTTCAAAAAACATAAATGCAATCAATACACTATCCTACGCTTTATGTGACGTAACTTTTTGAAGCTATGAAATTTTTTCCCGGAACCTCACGCGTTCGATTACATGATTTATTACATGTTATATAATAATTTCTTCATGCACATGTGCGTTTATTATTCTTTCTGTATACATTTTTTATTTAATTATAGTGAATTACTTCACACGTAATTTTATGTCAGAAAGGTAAAATGAAAATTTTTTTATTATACTCTTATAAATCCAAGAAATGCGAAGATATATGAGGGATTTCGGTGCGTTATTGCATACAAGTTTATCATGATTAAATAAAGTTACCTGGCCGTGGAGGAGCGCTTAATGGATCATTTTCACTCGTCAAGTCGACGATCGTTGCATAAGACAATTGGACTTCGGCTTCTGAGCGTTCGCTGCATAAAGTCGAAAAAGGATTATGAAAGAGAAACACACCGTGTCGCGGCGAAACGATGAAAAGAATTATGTACCGGGATACGGAACTCTTGCAATACCGAGTTGCGTAGGAAACTAGAACTATCATTATCGCTTATTATGCGTTTATTTCGAAACCTGAGCGGAGCTTCGCTTCATTCATATTTATTATATGTATATCCTTGCAATATTTATTATATGTATATCCTTGCAAATTCACGAAAATCCAAAAATGAAGATAGAAGAATAGAAATAATAATAATAATAATAATCTGAGGTAAAAATAAATTTAAGTATTATATATTTCACGTATATCTAAATTTAATTTAAAACAAATCGAAAATATAAACTATAATTCTATTGTTTTACTTTAAAGTGATAAAATCATAGATAGTTGAAAAAAAAGTATTCGATAAAAACTATTTCTTACCTTTTTGGTTCTTCGGTCGAATGGTTCTCCGATTTTTTTAGCTGTTCGTCCGTCGTTTTTCTCGTTCCATCGGCCGTCTCGCTCTCTCCAGAGCAAACTTCGACTTTCGTCAAACTGTCTAAATGTCTCTGGATCGCCGTGTCGTAATGTTCGGTATATTCGCTCTCTCGTTGCTCTTCGTTTTCGTCGGTGACGTTTTCCCCTCGGTCGCTCCTCTCACTCGATTTCTCAGATTGCATCTTTATTTCCTTTTGCGTAGAACTTTCCACCGCGATCGTCCTTTCGCCACGCTCGACTATATCCTTAGACTTCTCTTTGGCTTTGTCTTCTCCTTTTGCCACGGTTATCAACGCAAACGAGCTTTCATTTCGCTTCCCTTTGTCATCATCTTCACGTTTGACTGTTTTCTTCTCCGAGATTTCCGTAGACTTCAGGAGTCCCTCGTGATTTTTTCCGTCGAAACGCTCGCAAGTAGTAACGTTCTTTTCAGTTTTGATGATCGCTTGGCAAGTATCGACTTCGTCCTTTCCGAGTTGCGTCATGATTACTTCTTCCTGATTGCTTTCTATCTGATTATTTGTCGCGTCGCATTCGGAGATCCTGGGAGTCCTCGGAATCACGTTGTTGATCGCCTCCATTAGTTCCTTTTCGATCTCTTCGTCGGATTTTGTGGAGGAGCATTCGGATAGATCGGACGTGTCCTCGGCATTCCGGTCGCCGATCAGAGCCTTGTAATACGCGTTAGAGCTCGGTACCAACATAGCAACCGCGTCCTGCTGCGATCGGGAGGTCCTCTTCTTCTGGAACAGCCAATTGTCCTCCCAGGACTCGATGGTCGAGACTACATCCATCGTGCGACCAGCGGTGTGACGTTTCGTCCTGACCGGCGGATATTCGTTGCGATTTAAGTCCGAAGAATCCGACGACGATGACGGCGACGGTGAAGGTAATTCTCGCGGAGCTATTACAAAAAAAATTCAGAATAGATAATTACTTCGGTAGCGATGAAATTATAGTTTATTTTATGCTGGAAACAATCACATGAGACATTATTTTGTTATATCTTTTCAAAGAGAAAGATATCAGGAGTGAATTGTACAATTGTCTGAGTAATAAAATAAAATTATTTTTAATTTAAGAAATAATTATTAATATATAGTTATATAAGATATAAATATCTTAATATAGTTTAATTAGTTAAGAAATAAATATTTCTTAATATAGTTTAATTGGTTGAGAAATAAATACTTTTTAATATAGTTTAATTAGTTAAGAAGTAAATATTTCTTAAATGAAGAGCGATTGTGTAAGTCAAATGATTTTAGTTAATCAATCATGAAATATTATTGTACGATACGACATAGTATTTTACACATGGACAATTTCGCGTACTTTTTAAATATGTAAATGATATGCGAAGTGAAAGTCGAGATACTCACGGTCAACGATGTCCATTCCGTATTCTGGAAACGGTACGCGCCGGGTGCATCCGAATTCCAAAGCGTCGTTGCCTCGAAGTTCATTGTCCGACGTGATCGTGGTTACTTCCTCTATCCTTTCTTCCATCTATAACAGGATTCGATACGATACAATATGATATTATGTTTTATTATATCGACTATATTACGTTGAAGAATTCAAATCTGATATGCAAATTTCACATTTATATTTCATTGCGCTTAGCAGCGTTACGTTCCGCATCGCGATACGCGAGAGTATGTAAATGCGATTGCGATCGTAATCGGCATTCGTACCGTAAAGGACACCGGTTTCCGACGATCTTCATTCCGCCTGATCGACGCGCCATAATCGCCGTTGCACTCGAGACGATCGGACGCGTAACTCGCCGCATCTCCCTCAAGGCCATGCTCGCTCTCGTCTGAAAAGGAAGCATCGCCTTCGTAAATATGGGTGCTTTCCAGCAAAGACACTGTGTAACACAGTGTCGCCTGTGTACGTTGCTGGAAAGCACCCTATGACTTCCTCACGCTTCATGCGCGATAATGTGTTAAGTAAATTCCACGCACTTGCGGTATACTTCGCTTTAGGCGAATCTGTGTCGTGCAGCACGTTGCTATTGCCGTCAACCCGTTCCCTTTGGTATCTCTCGATGACCTAAAATGCACATAATGAATTCGATCACGATTTAAGTGCGGCGCTTTATAGTTTAATTAATAATAATTAAGTAAAGAGACATAGTGCGCATCTTAATTTTCTATAGTCGGTTCGAGCACTCGATGCAGATTTTAATTAATATTTAACGTAAAGAATATAGCTTATTTCTTTATAATTACTTACAATTTCTTTTATATTATTCTTCAAGAATTTTTCTTTTATAATTAAAAGAAATTAAAATTTTTCTTTATAATTTATAATTAATATTTAACGTAGAGAATATAGCTTCTTTCTTTATAATTACTTATAATTTCTTTTATAATTTAAAACAATAATATAAAGAATTTTTCTTTTATAATTAAAAAAAATTAAAATTTTTCTTTATAATTTCTTTTTAATATTTTAAAATATATTTTTGTTTAATCCTTAATTCAAAAAGTTTCGAAGATATTGTATACTATTCGTAACTAATTGGAATTTATCGCTTTCTTAGATTCCAGTCTAGTGTATCCAAACGACCTTATTGAGTATCGCGGTGGCGAGGAGGTCCTCGTAGCTGTTATCCGCGACGGCGCGTCCTTCTCGAGGATGCTCTGCATCCGCGGACGCACTCAATCCTGGTAATTTCCGGGCTTCCTCGACGGCTCGCTCGACAATCTCCCTGAGCGCCGCGTGCGCCATGGCTGGTGGATCCGTAGATGGCTTGTCTAGAACATCAAGTCGGAAAATTGTCGAGATCGACATTGTCATCGCGGTGATCGATGATGAGAATATATATTGTGCTGGTCATAACGTCTGCAATTATTATGAGTGCATTGTAGAAATACTTCTACACGGAAAGAACAGTTTTGCTGAAGTATCTAAAAATTTAGCCAGATACAGATCAGAAAATAATTATGTTCGACCTTCCAAAATAATTATGTAGAACGCTCAAGCATAATGACAATGCTGCAAAAAGTTTTGACATTCTAGCAAACAGTTTGAGTGTCCTACATAATTATTTTGGATGGTCCAACATAATTATTTTCTGATCTGTATCTGAATAAATTTTTAGATACTTCAGCAAAACCGTTCTTTCCGTGTAAGTTGTACCGTTAAATTCGAATATTACGTTAAACATTGCTCTCCTTGCGTTCACCAACTCCTCTCTAATTTATACAAACTAAAATCTCTAAGAGCTTCTCAATTATATCAAAAGCTTAAATGCGCACTGATTTCGTTGAATTAACCGCAGACTTCGGCCACGAAGCGACGCGGGTCATGTCTTCTCCATTTTCCCTTATAATCTACATATATTCATTATTAATACAAAGCGTATGTGAGAACGTACATACATAAGAGCACCTCATTCGAGAACACGAAATTTTCATTTGATTAAGAAATTAACGAATTCTCAAATCTTCTTTTAGAACCATTTTCTATCGTGTACTCCCACTGGTCCTCGGGTGTTGCTGATTCGCGTTCGATTGGCGACTCCATGGATCGATCGCGGTTTCCGCGGAGTGACTGGCGGACATTCTACCGTGAACGATCGAGCGTACCTTGCGAACGGTTATAGTAAAACGGGGTATAGTAAGCACCGCACTTTCTTCGGCGTGATCGAGCCACGGCGAGATAACGGCGATACAGCCGGCACTCGCCAATGCCGGCCGCTTCTTCGCGGTAATTTCTCCGACGCGACCTTGCCGATGATGCATCCTTACGGCCACTCCTCTCGCCGACGACAGCTCTCGCGACTTCATCCCGTCCCTCCGTCTCTCTCTCTCTGTCTTTCTCTTTTTCTCTCTTCTCCTTTTGCGTGTCTTGTCCGCCGCGGATCGCGGCCGCCAGGTGAAATTCACCGACCTCCTGAACTCTTTCCACGGGAAACTCGAGGCCCGCAATTTTTACTCCGTCTGCATTTTCACCCGAGATTCTGGATGGAGCCAACGCTGGCGAACACGATTCGATAGGGTTCTAAATTATTTGAACCGTGTGTTTTTAGAATTCAGAATTTCAGACACCGCATGTTTATTGAGTAATTTGAATGAATATCTTGAATTTTAACTGGTTGATCTTTAGAAAGATTTATAGAAGATTGACCTTTTTCATAAATTTTGAAAATTTGAATTAAGAGAAAAATGTTTTCTCAATGCCACACGGAAAGAATGGTTTTGCTGAAATGTCTAAAAATTTGGCCAGATACAGATCTGCAAATAATTTTGTTGGGTCGTCAAAATAATTATGTAGGACGCCCAAAATAGTTGCTAGAATATCAAAACTTTTTGCAGCATTTTCATCATGTTTGAGTGTCCTACATAATTACTTTTGATGGTCTAACAAAAATATTTTCAAATCTGTATCTGGCCAAATTTTTAGATATTTCAGCAAAACCGTTCTTTCCGTGTATATATTCTAAAAAGATTTTATCCCATGGAAACTTAGCAAATTTTCGTCTGAGAACTGAAAAATCATTAAAAAAGAAATTTTTTATTTTTCCTTCTATTGTTTTGAGTGTTAAGAATAATTATTGGAACTTTAGAGTAATTATCCAGGATTTTTAAAAATCGCTAGATTTCTAAAAAAATTTTTAACCCAAACTCGTGGAAATTTTAATTACCAACAAAAATATAAAAATATTGGCGATTTTTCTGCTTCTGAGTGGAAATTTTCCAAGTTTCCGTGATAAAGTCTTTTATCTAAAAAAAATTCAGTAAAATATAGTGCAAGGAATATTTTATCGAAAAGATATGCGTGTTGTTGTTTGCGACACTCTAGATATGATTAATAATCCTCAAGGGTAATATAGCGGACTATTCACAAATAAACACATCGCGTGCTAAGCGCGAACGTCTCTCCCCTTTCTTTTTCGTCCTCTTTCTCTCTCTCCTCTCTCTTTCTCTTTCTCTGTATAACGCTCGTGTCTCACACAGCCACTTCTTGCATACACATAATCGAGGATCTACCTTGTCGAGGACATCCTTGATCTCGCGCCGTAGAAGGTGAAGGTCGACTACAGGTATTTTGCGCGCAATCCGCGGCCGCCTTAAACATTAGTCGTATTATTAGCCGGCATGTAGAAGAGTTTCTTTAGCAAGCAAAATCACCTTCTCTCCCGACATCTATTAATGGCGATAAATCCGGTAACACCGCCACTGGCCTTCGATCGATCAATCTTTTACTTTCCTCGTACGATTGTATTAAACGACGTGTCGCGGTAGCGTGACGTACACGAATAATAATTGCGCATAATTAATCCATGATAATCGAGTCTTCCTGATCGATTGGATGGAAGAAAACGAGGCTCGATCGGTTCACGTGATTGTAATTTTACATATAATCTATATGGAAAGAAACATGTCAACCTTCGAGATCGTCGACGCACGATAAATCAAAATTTCATTGTACACTTAGAGAAAAAAATGGTTGAAATAACAATAATTTCACTATATTTTATAGTGAATTTTGGTGTAAACGTATTTTTATATTATAGTTTCAAACATGCAAAATATAGCAGAGTGAACACAGATTTATAGTCATCATATTTCCTTTATTATTATTACCATGTGTATAGTAAAGTATGCTAAAAGTATAGTTACCTGTACCAATATTTGCCAAATATTCCAATTGTATTGACTATATAAAATGGTTAAAATTTCTCTTACCATTCCATATTCTATCTTACTATATTTTTACTTCAAATGATTATAATTATTGGCAAAAATATTACATGGGTTTTATACTATGCCTATATCGTAATTTTCAGCAACATAAATGGTAACAGTTACTATAAAAATGATATTCCTAACTAATGATTATTTACTATGTCATTATAGTTTTAAATATCATATATTTTTTTCTCGGTGTAGCTTGAGGATCTGCATAAATTCTCTGTCCAATAAATTTTCATTTTGCCGGCTCACTGCCGACTAATTTTCTATGCAGCTTTCCTCGCGTTACCATAGATTTAACTTCAGCTGGGAACAATACTAAGAATAGTGAACGGTAAACCCCGGCTTCGGGGTATACCGTTCGCTTTATTTTACGAGCGTCGAATTTGAGGAAACCAACGACGCGTCGACTTTCTCACGATGCAACGTCAATTATCGCACATATTGAGACAATGCTCTGTAAAACAAAAATTTGGTTTACAGATAGACGCTTTCCCATTTATACGCGAGTAATTCGGTAGATAAATTCCGTCTGACGCGATAATGAGCGCGCTTTACGTGGGAAACTCATTCCTGTCGGAGAAATTCAACGTTCATTCAGTGCGACACCTTAATATAGCGCGAGAACCTCTCGCGTAAAAATCCGGATAACGGAAGTCGTAAAACCGTTGCGCCAAGGCATTTCCCCTTTTTCGTCTTCTGTCGAACGCGAGCGACGTTATAAATGGTCGATCGCGCTCGGAGATCTCAAGATGAGGTTACTGGACCAGTTTTGCGCGCGGAGAGAACGGCGATATCTCGCGAGAGGATGCGCGTCGCGAGAACGCGTTTTCGTGCGAAAGTTCAGGGACTGCTGATATACAATGAATGAGAAAAAAAGAATTCGTATGGTCGGAGGTGCCTCAGTGGGAATAACACGCGGCTCGGAATAAGAAAGTGGAATATAATATGACATTAACATGGAATATGTATATTTAGAGAAGTGAAAAGTGTGGAGTTAAATATTAAATATCTCTTTCACTTACAATTTTCGTCTTTTGCTGTCTACATTTGCTGTAGAAAATAAAAAATTATATAATTAAATGTACAGAGTAAATGCGGCGATTCTCTATTTACGGAAATTTATGGTGTACGTGTCTCTTCCTTTATTAAATAGCTTCCCCAGTTTAGAATGAAGAAAAAATTATATATAAATATATATATATCTTAAATATTATAATATTATATAATGATAT
This sequence comes from Aphaenogaster ashmeadi, assembly GCA_003063805.1. Lineage (NCBI taxonomy): Eukaryota > Metazoa > Arthropoda > Insecta > Hymenoptera > Formicidae > Aphaenogaster > Aphaenogaster ashmeadi. The sequence continues at coordinate 64,097 of NJRQ01000571.1, forward strand.
ATTACTTGTAATATTATATGTTTTCTTTATTACATTGCAACACAAGTGATGAGCATTGCTGTTATCCGTTTGTCTGCGTCGGATTGCTTAGAGATAATAAGATAAGAAATCGGAATTATTTGCGGCGGAAAGATTATAGTATATTAGTACGACGCATTTTCATTGTAACACTTATAAAACAATCTGTTACGATAGCACAAATGGACTAGATATGTCAGTAATTATTTTTAACATTGAATAATTCAGTGGAGTTAATTGTAATCTTTTTAACTCACGGCAAAAATTGCCATTAATTCCATTTGGCTCCATTTGAATCATTTTTAATATTTTTAATTTTATATACACTAATTTTTAAACATGTATTTATAAAATGCAAGACAGGAGATTGATAAGATCAAAACCTCGGTAAAAGCTGCCGTAAAATTTGTAGAAACCTAGAATTTAGTAGAACATACTGAATATGTTCGAGAGAAACGAGCATTAGGTTTAACACAGATATTTACCATTTTTCCTTGAGAACAGAACGTAGACGAAATAGGCGATGATCAGACCACCGATCAACGTCAACATTTCTTCGGCCGACTGCAGTTGCATTAACTGCACCTTTCACATCGTATCATCGACTAATGCGGTTATTCTGTCCCTCCTATTCTTTTCTATTCTTTTCCGTCTTCCTGGGCACTTCCTCGCCGATGTTCAGAACATTAGTCGGACACTTAGCACACACGCGTATATACGTTTATCAGCGAGGTTGGAACTTACTTAGAGTCCATTCTTCGCGAGCACGATACCTTTGATAAGAAATAACTAGACTCATCTTACGTCATTCGCAATTTCTAGAACTATTTCGTAGTTGGAACGCGCGTTGCCCTAATCTCTTGAAAAATGTGACGATGCTCCCCCTAAGAACTCGTAATGAAAATAGTCTAAATTCTGAAGAAATATCCAACGAATTCCATGATATCAGTCTGATATCAGTCCACAGAGGCGATTTTACCGTTTATTACCTCTATGTATCTCGAGATAGGTATTTTTTTATTTTTATGGCTACTTTTTAAATAATATTGCTATATTTCTCGGTTTTAAGATAAAGCCTTAAAATAGATCTCGCATCCATTTGGAAGTTATCTATACGCGAAGAATATTTTAACGTTTATTACACCTGTGTAATCGAGATCCGTATTTTTTCCGAGATATGTACGTACTTTTTTCATTTCTATGGCTATTTTAAAAAATATCGTCGTATTTTTCGGTTTTAGGATGAAGTCGTGAAATAAATCTCGCATCTATTTGGAAGTTATCGTGTATCTATACGTGGAGAATATTTTAACGTTTATTACATCTGTGTAATCGAGATCCGTATTTTTTTATTTCTATGACTAGTTTAAACAATACCGTCGTATTTCTTGGTTTTACATAAAATGAAGCCATGAAATAAATCTCGCATCTATTTGGAAGTTATCGTGTATTTATACGTAGTGGAGTGATAATTAATTCTGTGCTTCAATGGCACATGTTATTCATTGCCGAGGGGTCAACCACTATAAGTACATCATGTGTACACCAGATTTCAAGAGTGGTTAACCCCTCGTTTATTGCGTTTATACATACATCGAAGACAGCCGGAATGAATACGGAATTGCCGATCGAGGGGTTAATCGCGATTGTTTTTACAGAGCACGTGCACGTCTTAGACGAAGCTCGCAAAATATTCGTACGCGCGCATTGACGTCAGTTTTTCCTTTTTTTGTCAACGAACTGTTTTTGAGTTCTCATTTGCATAGCAAATGTTGGAGCAATGAAACATGGCGACGTCAACATTTTGAACTTTGAGATTCCTCCTGAGCACGCTTCTGCTTTTTCTAAAGGTGACGCGGTTGAAGGCTATATGACGAGCATCGTGATCGAGCATATCACGTTTTCCGATGTTCCCCGCGTGTGTGACTTCAGTTCGTATGTCAACTAAACGCACCTTGCACGGAAGTATTACATAATAACTTTGGTTCATTCCGATTTTCAGATTGCTCGATTTATTTTTTCAGCCAATATCAGCCACTTATATTTTTATGTGATATTTGAAATAAGACACGTGAGTTTTACGCCAAGTACCCGATAACAGAATATCGTAATTACTTAGAAAGTGGATATTTATCTACTGTGCCGTTTGCATACCGCGTGTCCAACTTCTATTAATTCTGCTAGTCATGCATCTCTCGATGAGCTCGGGGTAAACGTTTTTGCGTGGAATAGGAATCGTTTTGCGAATTGTTTTGATTTTCGACGTTAAATATTTTCAGGGATTTCAGCTCTCTTGAGACAAGCGCTCCAAGTGAATAAGAAAATAATAGGCACCCGTGAAATATTTCTCGACACAGCTATATTCGGAGTTTACATTACGAATCGGTGGGCGGGGCATCGTCGCATCTTTCAAAAATACATGTCACGAGTGGGACATTCATAAATCGGTTAATTCTGGCATTTCGACATTTTTGCGTAGTTTGCGTAAAAATTATTTCGACGGACGACGTTGAAAATGCTCGGTCGAAATTTATTACGATTTCATTTCTCGGCTTAAAAGTATCTCGTTTGTTCAGTTGTGTCATGCAGTTGATAAAAGACCGTCACGCGTGACGATAACGAGAGCTCAATAAGATCGTCCTCTTTTTTTTTGACACGCGAGAATCCTTTCGTTCTGCATTTACTGGAAATCTATTCGCTAGATTTCGTTATTTATACATAAGGAATAAGAACAAAATATTCAATTCGTATACACTGAAAAAAAATTTCTTGGTAAACTTGTGAGATGCATTTAGTAATACTTTTTTTGA